>JAPFFP010059235.1:0-27505 GCA_026153255.1 Solanum medicagineum | reverse complement strand
TATATACATACATACACTCCCACCATCATATAGTCATCATATACATATACCAATTCATCATCATTCCATTTTCATTTCATCGTCATATAATCATTCAACTCATAAGACATGCATTGGGCCTTAAATTCCTCAAGAATCCACAACCGGACATTTTATCAAACACTTAAAGGGTGTATAGTGCTAGTGTAAAACCATGCAATTCAAGAGTGATATCTTACAATATTCAATGTAAAACCTTCAATAGATACTTCGTAACACCCTCAATCAATATACATCAAAATCATTCATCAAATCTTACAATAGATCTTAGATTCATAGCTCAAAACATGGTAAAATAGTCACAATTTCATGAAGCCCAACATAGTGTGTAGTGATTTTCATAATAAATAAGACACATGAGTAAATCATCTTTAAATCATTCAAATTAAGGTAAAGGGAAGCTTGGGTAGCATGGGTGAAAGGAATCCATGAAAGAAACCGACATACCTTAGCTTTGGAGATTAACTTGATGAAGATTGGAGATGGAGACTTGAAGCTTGAGGAGAAATCTTTAGATCTGGAGAGGGTTTTGAGACTTGAATTTAGGAGTAAAATATTTGGCTAAGTGTTTGAATGAGTGTTGGGAAATATTTAGGATGATATGAGGGTGAAAAATGGCTAAGTATATGTTATTTCACGTTTGGGTACACTTAGGCCCAAGAAATAAAAGTGTTGGAACGAAGTCAAAACTGGGTCAAAATCAACACTAGTGCACGCCATTGTCACTTGGAAAAATGAAATTGCTAATCATTTGCTCTTAAATTGGGGTTTAGACCCATTATCCACTCAAAATGACCCCCGAACAAGAATATGAAGTTAGATTTTTGATATCACGCGCGAATTTTGAGATATATAGAAATTACGAATATGGGCACTTTTGAGGCACATTTTTTGGCACTTTTTGGGGTCGTTTCACCATCACACTCATAGAACCTTGCTTACGATTCATAAAATCCATCATCTTAGCCTCCCATGGATCGATCGGAAAGAACCGATTGAGGAATGCGACTCTGAACTCCACCCAAGGAATAGCATCATCACTCTAGTCTCCAATTTCTGTTGGGTGAACCAAATTTGGGCCACACCTTTGAATTGGTAGGTCAACAACTCCGCCTTTTCTTCTGAATTGACCCCCATGATGGATCGCACATTATACACGTTATATGTGAGCTCTTAGGGATCCTTTTTCGTCTTGGTTCCATGGAACTCCTGTGGATTCATTCTTATGAAATCCCTTACCCTAGAGGTCATAGTGGGAGCGTGAGGGACTTGGGCCCCTTGGTTCATTTGGTTTGCCATAGGACGGGCCAACATTGTGATAGCATCTCGGAACTCTTCATGGGTTACGCCTCCATCTTGAGAGATTGAGGAGCAGGAGGGGCCAGTTATTCCTCGGGATTACGAGCCCTCCCTACTTTTTCCCTTGGAATCGGCATGATCTAGAAGGAAACAAGAGCACTTGTTAGGGGAAAACCCTTATAGTTACACCTAAAGCATGATATAGACCATGAAGAAGTGAAATATTTCCTAAAACGCCTCATAGGCTCCCATCCATAGTTGTGTTGCGCTTCACAACCATGAATAAGACTCTAATCGACGCATTGTGTTTGATTTCCGAGGACCATTAACAATCTAGAGCTCTGATACCAACCTTGTCACGACCCCAAGCCAATGTCCTAGACATGACATGGCGAATGGGGAACCCGAAGGGGCCCCACACAAGCCTGTTAGTATATCGATCACACATCCTTGGTCGCGGAAGCAAAACAAGAATCACAAGTTATAATAAAAAGGGAAGCAGGGTTAAGGAAAGTCTTTGATAATCATTATAGCATAAAAGAGTCAAGCTCATAGAATATATATAGGTAGTATCCACCAACATCTCTAACTTGGAATAGAACGGGGGCCAAGACACTTCCCGGGCTCACTCTCATAATAATAAGTATTTAACATAAGGAGTCTTAACATAACATGAAGTAAATAGATATTTTCCTCGAAATTGAGGACTCACAAAAGCTTTCTTCGAAGGACCGTACTAGCCACGTGGAGGAGAATGACCAAAAGGAGCTCCAGTTCCTACATCGTGATATCATGTAGGCATAGAATATGTGTTAGTACGTTTGAATGTATTATGTATACAAGATGTAATGCAACAAAGACATAAGCCAATATATTCAAGATTCATAATAATAAGCTATGGATATATATAATTTCAACATGGCATGCATGATCAATGCTTGAATTGAAACATGCTTGTAAAATATTTAAGTTGCATAATACATATTACATGTGTGGGAAGAGACCTTAACCAACATAGACCAAGCGATCTACTACTTGGAATCCAAGGCGTGTCACCCCCTTGGCAAGGTGATCGAGGCATGTCACCCCCTCAACAAGGTATGATCTACTTGCTATGGTGGCCATACAATGAATAATCTGAGGCATGTCACCCCTTCGTCAAGGTGATCGAGGTATGTCAGCCACTCGGCAAGGTGTGGTATAACTAGATGAATCTACTAGAAAGCCATAAGAGGGATCATGTATAATCCTATGGTGGGACATAGTTTAGAGACTAAGACTTTATAAAAGGACCCCTTGAGTCGAGCCCCTGTCTGAAGCCTCAATCGGTGCTAAGTGAAATCCCACGAAATACTTGGAATAATCATACATTAGTCGTAACATTAATAACTTCTAAGAGACATGATAACAACACTTGACTAGCTCATAAACATGCTTGACCTCTAGTAGTGAGCCTAACTTGCACATGACAGTAGATGATAAACATACATGATCCTTTGCTTTAACATGAATGGCTCACAAGAGCTAAAAATGTTGAAATTGGGCTTAACTTGATACTTGCAACATCATAGATACTTTTCATGAATTCAATACATGTTTCAAAGCCCTTAATCGTCATAAAGTTACTTGACTTATAAATCATGTAATAGATCATCAATAACTTGAGAATTCTTGTCATGTCATTTTATCTAACATATGGTGGGCTCATGATACTTGTTCAAAATCATGCAATTCAAGAGTGAAATAATATGAGTAAACTTTGTGCAAATCAACCCACCATCATGTTGTAAAACCCTCATGTAGGGTACCTTGAAATCCATCACAAAAGATCATAATAGTTCATAGTTTCATAGCTCAAAACATGCATAGTCTCAATAGGCAACGATCAAGTCATAGTGTAAGTTTAAATAGATAACCATGCATAATCAACAACACTTGATAAAACCCCGACATAAATTCATGCTTATATTTCATAACAAGAGATACCCATAAGTAATACAACTTAAAATCATCCAATTTTCATAAAAAGGGAGATTGGGCTCCATGGGAGAAAAGACCCAATGGATGAAACCCACATACCTTAGACTTGGGTTTTCTTGAGATTAGTTTGAAGGAAACTTGAAACTTGGATTGAATCCTTGAGTACCAAAATTCAGTTGAAATCCTTTTATTTGAATGAGAGAATTGATAGAGTCTTAGAGACGTTTGAGCGAGGGTCTTGTGAGTTATAGAGTTGAAAATGGCTAAGTGTGGGGACCCTATTAACCTTGGCCGGGATAGAAATTTTAAGGAAAATATTGCACTTATCCGCATCCCTGGGTCGTCGTGGGCCAGAAGCAGACTTGGAATTACACAGTGGTGCGCCCCAAGCACTTTGCACCCTGGGCGCGGACAGGCACTGGAAATAAAAAAATTAGCGAAAAATATTTTTCGTTATTGGTGTTCTAAAATTCGGGTTATACCTATTTCCCACTCAATTTTCCCACCGATCGAGAATATGAAGTCGAATTTTTTTAAATCATGCATGAATTTTTAGATATATGAAAATTACGATTATGGAGAAGTTCAAAACGCACATGTGGGGCGTTTTAGGAATGTGCTGAAAATACATTTGAAGATCTGTCCCTGAGGAAGAAGTTCATGTTATACATGTGGGTAGCTATGTATCTCCATTTGGAAGTCATCATGCGGCTACCCGTACGGCTGCCAAGGTGTATCAATGTGTGTATTGTTGGCTACATACGATAAGGAACAAGGGAAATAGATTGAGTATCACGAAGAAGATCTATGAACAAAGTCTTTCATTTTGGGAGGAATACCGGTAAATCTTCTTGAAAGAATCCAGAAACTCATTAACCACCAAAACTGACTTAAGGGTAGAAGACTCAAGCTCAACATATTAAACCAAAACAATATGACAAATACATCACTTAGAAATCATTTTCTAAGCTTTGAGATACGAGACAAACCAACATATAAAAGTGGAGTCACTCCCTTTTCACTTAAGAATAGGCTCATTTGGAAACTAAAACTTGACTCTTTGGGTTTTACAATCTATACAGGTATATGAAGTATGCAACCAATCCATTCTTAGAACAAAATCAAAATCAAACATCTCAAGTTGTACAAGACCTCATGGAAGGACTTTATGCAAGATTAAAATAGGACAACCCCTATAGAATATTTGAGCAAAAATAGACTCAACTACGGGAATGTAGACTGAGAAAGGCTTCCTCAAAACTTAAGGAATCAAACCCAACTTAATACGTAGAAGAGGTGTCATAACTCCTCCCCTCTTTCTTAGCATGTAAATCATAGAACCTATTTTTGTGAGGACCACCACCTTGTTGAGCCTTTAGCTAACCTTGATCACCCAGAGCTATTTTGCCTTGACCATTCTTTGCAGAAATAGGACAATCACCATCTTTGTAGCCTATCTTGCCAAACTTGAAGAAAGCATCTGCATCCCTTAAGGATATACCAGGGTTATTCTATCCTGACCTATCACATTTGAGAGTACCCACTTAGGCCACACTTTTTAGCTGGTAAATAGCTAACTAAGCTTTTTCTTTTAAAGACACCGCATAATAGTTAACATCTTAGAGACCTCATCAATGAATTCCCTGGCATCCTCATCATCTTGTGACCATAAACTTTTGAAGGGTTCATCCATGTGAAGTCTCTCACCATGGCAGTCGAGGTGGGTACATAAGGGTAGGAATGCCCTATCTAGCCTGGTAGGACACAATATGAGCTAACGTAGAAAAATCAATCCGGAACTCATCATAGGTAACTAGCTTCCCAATGGGATTTTGAGGAATTTGATCCTCATTCATAGGGGCCTGCCTTAGTTTGGGGGCGCTTCTTGGAGGCATCTTCTATAAGGCATCAAGGACATTTGTCAGTGTTAGGAAACCTCAAGATACATTCCATAGCATGACATTAACAATGAAGAAGTGAGATATTTCCTAAAACACCTCATTCATTCACATTCATTGGGGTGGTGTACTTCACACACATGAATAAGACTCTACTTGATGTGGCATGTTAGACTCCAAAGACAATTTTAAACCCTTAGTGATCTGATACCAAGCTTATCATAACTAAATCTTAGGGACTAGAAGTAACATGGAAAATGTTACCATTGGCGCGGTCGATACTTGAAGAAATATTGCTGATTTTCCAAGAGAATCACCTGGCCTCATTGCCACATCTTGCTTAACATAAGAAAAAAAATACTAAAAGAAAACATGAATGAAGTGATAAAGATCATATAAAATAATCTCAAATGACTAAGTTTGGAAAATGAATAAATATATAGTATTTAATAGCCCTCTACATGGATTGTATGATTCCTCTACCTCTAAACATCTAGGTGGTACCATGACAAGCCCTGGCAACCCAACTCAAAGAAAATAGTAATAACCTACAAAAGATGGAAAGAAAGTATCCCTTAGGAATCAAGGAGGGCTTACCAACTTTGGATGCAAGGGAATTAAACCTCAACAGTGCGATTGTTGAAGTCCTCTATCACCTGTATTTGCATCAATAACGATGCAGACCCAAATGAGAATCAATACATGGTATACACCAGTATGTAACATGGCTCAAAGAAACAGATAAGACTCAGACTCAAAACAATCGATCGACTCAGGAATCAACTCATCGACTTATAATCCAACTCGATAAATAATGCATGTTTAAAGTTTAAAATCATTCTTTGAATAGAGGCTTAGTTTTCATGTAGCTTAGTTTAAAATATGTAAGTCAAGTGTTGCTTGGAGATTTCTCTAATAGAAATAACACCCAACACTCTGAGTTTGGTGATGCACATTGATGTCGATATTTTTGCCACAACCATCCTAAATTTTCCAAGGTAAGGACCTCTCTCTCGGATCCAAAGAGAATTTCTATCTGTTGGGACATGAGCCGCCAGATTTAACTGCACGACTATGCTACCTTGGCAATGTTGTTCTGGGTGTTATCCTTTAACCAGCTTGGTGCGTAATACTCCCTTCAAGACTAAAACATGTTCATGAAAACCATCTGAAGATCATCTCTTTGACTCACCTCAAAATAGCTCAATTCAATTCCTCAATAGCATAGTAACTCAGGATTGTCATTTCTGCAATGTAATTCAAGACTCTAACTCACATCATACAAAACTTTCACTTATATGATCAATTGATATCATATCATTCATGCTCATCACATAAGATACATTATATGCTCGTCAAGTACATATATGAAACAAGAACATGTACTCCATATACTCAACTTACGCAACATGGAAAATTAGACTCATGATCTCCATTCAGTAAGCATACAGGAATAATGCAATTTAGGGCTAAGCAATCAAGCATACAATTAGTATTCCATTTTCATGGTAACAACAATGCACTCATCAATTTATTCAAGCATACTCATGAGAACTAAAAATAAGTGCAAGAAACCTAGAACTTAAAATCACTGGATTTGCATTACAAAGTTGGTCTCCGCAAACTTGATTCAAGTATGTGAAGGGGCACATGGATGAACTTAATCCATTGCTTTAAGTATCCTTACACACCTTGAGATTTAAAGAACAGTCGATCCTCTGTCAATCCTCACATTTAAAGTTGTAACCCTTGCTTTTCTCCCTTCTCTGACTCTCTCTAGAATCCTAAGCATGTATTAACGGATAATACACTCAGGTTTTTGATATACGACTTAAATTAAGTCCAAAACATCATAGATATTAATTTAAAAGGGGTTAGGAAAAGGAAAGAATGCCTCACTTAAAACTGCCGACAGGAACCATGAAACCCTTTCTGTGCGTCGTAGTTCCACCTATGAGAAGTAGTTGGCATCTCACAGGTCTGGGTGTACAAGAATTTTGGTTTATGGACATTTTACCCTAAACATACGAAACCTCTTCTATGGGTCGTACCTTGGTTTTTGAGCCATTAGACAACTCGTAACTTAAGATCCTGAAAAGTTAATGTTTGAAAAATCAAACTATGAATGATGATCTATGGGCCGTTGAATAATATATGGTCCATATGGCATCTCGTGGTTGGGCCTTAGACTTAGGAAAATCTCACCATGTCTCGAGGACATCTACGAGGTCTCTTTTACGAGCCGTATATCATTCTACAAGCTGTAGATGGCCTTCGTGGTGTCTACTAATGACTTTTCTCAGCCATTTTTTGAGTTTTCTATATGCATCTACTTAGACTAGGTTG
This sequence comes from Solanum medicagineum, assembly GCA_026153255.1. Lineage (NCBI taxonomy): Eukaryota > Viridiplantae > Streptophyta > Magnoliopsida > Solanales > Solanaceae > Solanum > Solanum medicagineum. The sequence continues at coordinate 19,943 of JAPFFP010059235.1, read as the reverse complement.
AATGAATTAGGGGGTGTTACAGGAAATGGGAACTTGAAAGTCCCCAAACAAGCCTCATTGCATTTATACACACCTTATCAGTTCAAAAGATTAATCCAAACCTATTAAATTGAAACTAGGAGGTAAGGGTCTATAGATTCTAATTTTGGATAAGAGGGAATGGAATTCATTGTCGCATAATCTTAGCAAGTAGATCGAAGGGTGGGGGATTCGGGACTCAAGCTATGGCAATAGGGAACATCGAACTCACCATCAAGCCATCATCACAAGCATTTTTAAGGGGTAGGTTCTTATGACTCAAGCTATGGGAGTAAGGACTTAGGAATGTCATCATCTTCTCATAACATCATAACAACATCAACATAAGCATAGACTCCAAAAGTATCAAGCATAGAAAGCTCATACATAGAATATCATGACATCCAACAATGTCTCTAAGTCATAGAAATGTTGAGGGCCAAGACATGCCCCAAGCTCACCCTCAAAGTAAAGACAAATATTAAACATAAAATAAAATAGGTATATAGAAGGTGGATCTTACTTATACTTGGAATAAAGGAGTCACCAGATGCAAACTTCTATGAACCAAATCTAGTCTTGAAGAGGTGGATAAGGAAAGTCTTTGGTCTCTACATGGTTAGATCATGTGGGAAAAAGATATATGTTAGTATGTTTGAATATACTTAGTATGTCTGTAGACATGCAATGCTTATCAACATCATAAATTTTTCAATATTAGGTGATGAGGGCGCATGAGCACACACACACATATATATAGAGGGAAACATGTAAGAAATAAAGTTATAACAATATGGCTTAAAAACATGGTGCATGAATGCAATAATACTTACAGATAGTAGGAATAGGACCTCAACCAACATGTAAGACCATGTGAGCTATTACATGGAATCCCCATATTTACTCTACATTGGAGAAAGAGTGATCTACTTGCCAAAGGTAGACCATACTCCTCCTTATGGTAAAACTACCCATTGTAGAGAGGATTTTACATGAACATAATCATCCACAACGGGGCATAAACATGAACTACGCTGGCACATAGTTATAAGAAAGAGACTTAATGTAAGGACCCATTAGTTCAAGTCCCCACCTCCAATCACGTTTGGTGCTAATTCATCACTCCATGGGAATACATATACTATACATGTTTGAAATAGGAGTATAAGTCCTTTAAATCTATAATCACACATACTTAGGCTTATGAGCCAAATCATCATTTAGGATCATAAATACTTGAGCTTAAGATACAAATCATACTTTAAACAATAATTAAATATAGGAATAGCTTATTCGTACTTCAAAATGATGGTGTATACACACCCATAATTGCTTAAAGGCATATTGTAGATATTATGTAATCCCATGTCTTGTCATAACCATAATTGCTTTGAAATCATAGTCATAATGATCAGACCTAGGAACCTAGTCATCACACGTTGAATGAGATACCCGAAGGCAACTCACCCAAGTCATCTTAAGCATTCATAGAAATACACATAAAGAAATAAGGATATATCGACGGACGAAATCTGTAACGGTCGGTTTACACCAAATAGAAAAGAATCCATAATAGAACAACATAGAATGTTAAAACCTCAAAACAGGCACCAATACACCATCTCAAAGTAAAATACAAGATACAGTGAAAAATGATAGAGTCCCGAAATAAGGGATCACAACAAAATAAAAGTACTATCTCCAGCACAAAATACTAACCACGAGCTGATGGAGGAGTTCCTGTCCCTACATGGTTAAATCATGCAGGTAAAATATGTGCTAGTATGTTAGAATGTATTAAGTATGTGAGATATAATGGATGCACGAAATTGTAATGCCATCATTCAAAAATATAACATATAAGTGTATAAGATGAAAAGTACATAAAGTGAGCCTAAGCATGCACAAGGAATGTAGCTCAATATGGAACATAAAACTTGCATGAGGGATCACATATAAGGAATCATAGCATAGAGTCATAAACTTATGGGAGAAGACATTAACCAACATATAAGACCATGTCAGCTACTACATGAAATCCAACATAACCCCTATGTTGGCATGGGAAGACCACCTATAGGGTGGACCTCAGTTAACTTTTCATGCATCTTAATGACATAAATGGCCTACATGGATACACTAGCCTAGCCTACAAGGGCTCCTATGGTAGCACATAGTTAGAGACATTGAGATTTATCTTTAATGGGTCATGCCTTAACTAACTAAATGAATACCAATCTCAATGGAATCTTTTTAAAACATATAATTAGTCAAATAATGACACTTAGAATCATAAGTACCAATCATAGGAGTAACTCAAACATAGGAACAACTAAGTGAGAATTATACTTTTATTTAGGAGACCTTTCTTAAACATCTTTTGGGGCAATTGTCAACATGCTCATCTTTTTGACAAACCACAACTTTAAAACTTAGCTTTAATACCCTAATAATTATCAAAAATCATGTAAAACCTTACTTAAAACTAGGTGGGTGAGGCTTTTAAATGGAACAATCATAAATCACACAAATCTTGAGAATATACACTTTTGGAAATATGTAGAACAACCCACATCTTATCTACAGCAAAACGCATCATTAGAGTCATCGTCAATAACTTAAGTACATGCATATACTTAGTAAAATGCCATAAGGTTTCATTAATATCTTTTAAATAGCTAAAGTATCATGAAATCATCATAAGCATGCAAATTATTTTGAGGAACATAAAGAGGTAAAATACTTTAAATAGCACTTTATAGGTGGAAAGACACCCATAAATTAAATTCACATACCTTAATAAGTTGTGGGGGAAACAAACTTGAAGCAGTGAGAAGAACCTTGGAAACCCAAGCTTTGCCTTGCTTCTAGAGAGTGTTCTTGCGGTAGAGATTTTTAGAAATTGGAAAAATGAAAAGAATTGGAGTTTCTTAGGGTTTAGGATCCAATTTAATATCCCAACCTAAATGACTTAGTTTAGGAACAGAAATGATGGAAATGACAAAACTAACCTTCATTAAAACTATCAAAAATCACATTACGAAAGCTCATTTACATACCATCAAATGAACCATTGATAGTAGGTACTGCTCATCCTATTAACTTTTCTAATATCCCTTAAACTAATTTGTTGAACTCAAGACTATGAATCTATGTTAAGGCCCATCACTTGGTCTACGGCTCGTGGTTGAACTCGTAGACTCTTTCCACACTAAGTTATTTTCCTATTTTCTTAGACCCTATCCACGAATGGTGCTTATGGGTCATATATAATTTCATGTGACATGTGGTTAATTCATAGATCACTTTTAGAAAACTCCAAATTTTCTTCATGCCTGATGGTCCCACCCACGACCCTATCTATTGACCATTATCCTTTCTATGGGGTGTCACTAGGTTCGTGGGTTACCCCACAGTTGGAAACCGTTTCCTTTTCCTGAATTTCATTTTTAAGGGGAAAACATATGGGTCGTAACTCCTCCTATGGGCCGTAAGTTACCTTGTGAACTTGACTTCAGGTCATTTTAACCAAGCTATTTCTACACTCTTAGGCTCCTAAACTGATATCTTCCCATATAGAACATTTGTGCCCAAATGTACTTAAAGACAGAGTCTATGGAATAAATTATCAGCTAATAACCTAGTATGTATGAAAAAATGTAACTCAATCATCATTTCATGAAATTTTGAAAATCCACACTCAAAACATGTCGTAAAACTGTCCATAAACATAGAAATAGGTGCATGCATCTTGTAAAGCTAAAATGCAAGGAAGTAGAGGTTTTTAGAAAATTTCTTAATACCTTATGCTTGAGTAAATTAGAATAGATATGGATAACACTTCATCATATCTGTTTCCACTATCCATGTAGCACCCTCGACTTGTAGATTTCTCTCAAGTAGTTTGACGGATGCAACTTCTTTGTTCCATAGTATTTTACTTTCTGGTCTAGGATATCAACTGGTTCCTCTTCATTACTCAAATCTTCTTCAATATTTAGGTCATGCAAAGGAACTATGGAGTTTGGATCACCCATGAATTTCCTTAACATTGACATAAGAAAAATCAAGATGGATCAAATGCTCATTAGGTAGATCCAACTCATATGTCACATGCCACTCTTCTCAACTCCTTGTAAGACCCTACATGCCTTAGGCTTAACTTTCCCTTTTTGCCAAACTGGATAACACCTTTCGGAGGAGACACCTTCAAACAGATCCAGTCAGTAACTTGGAACTCAAGAACTCTTTCTCAATACTTTGGAGTACGACTTACGTCAGTTTTAGGTCATTTGCAATTTTGATCTTATGCTTTTATTTTTCTCCATAGATTTCATTACTAAGTCGGGTTCAATTAGTTCTACCTCACTGACTTCAAACCACCTGATAAGTGATCTACATCGTCTATCATACAACGCTTCAAATGGTGGTATCCCAATGCTTGCATGGAAGCCATTCTTGTAGGAAAACTCAATAAATGGCAAATGCTCATCCCTACATCCATTAAACTCCAAGACACAAACTCTCAACATGTCCTCCAAGGTTTGCATAGTCCTCTCGACTTGCCTGTCAGTTTGGCAAAGAAAAGCATTACTTAACTTTGCCTTCGTACCAAGTCTCCTTTGGAATGACTTCCAAAATCGAGAGGTGAATTGGAATCCATGATCAAGTATGATGGACAATGGAACCCCGTGCAACCACACCAAATCTTTGATATATAAGCGGGCATAATCATCAGTATTAAATATAGTCTTAACCTATAAGAAATGAGTCGACTTTATCATATGGTCAACTATTACCCATATGGAGTCAAAATATCTTTTGGTCTTTGGTAAACCCATTATAAAGTCCATGCTGATCTCTTCCCACTTCTAAGTAGGAATATCAATGTCTTATACTACGCAAACAGACCTTTGGCATTCATCCTTGACTTGTTGGAAATTAGAACACTTGGACACAAATTGTACAATGTCCTTCTTCATTCCATTCCACCAGTATATCTTCCTCAAGTCTCTATACATCTTTGTAGTGCCAGGATGGATGGAATATCAACAGTTATGAGCTTCTTGCATCATCACCTTTCTCAGCTCTTTGTCATTTCGCAGGCATAACCACCCTTGATATCGAAGTAACCCATCTCCCCCTTATGAGAAAACTTCTACCTTTCAATCTTTTACTAACTCTTTCAACTCGAACAAGGTAGGATTAAGGCCTTGCTTAGACTTAACTTCCTTAATCAAAGAAGATGCGTACCCATAAAGCACCACCACCATTTCTAGAGTAATTTAGCTTTACCCCCCAATCTAGCCAACCTATGGATTTCTTTGGCCAACTCCCTTTGTTCATCATCTTCAATGTGGGACACACTACCCATGAAAACTCTACTAAGGGTGTTGACTACCACATTGGCCTTTCTCGAGTGATAAGACTTTACGTTTATGTCATAGCCTTTGAGTAGCTCTAACCACCACTATTGCCTCGAGTTGAGATCCTTTTGTAAACACATGTTGGAGGATCTCTTGGATGGTGAAAACATCCACATGCAACCTGAACCAATTCTTGATGCATCAGAATAAACACTGAACCTATCATTTCCATCTGGCAATGTCAATATTAGGGCTATAGTTAGTTGAACCTTTAAAGTTTGGAAGCTATTCTCGCACTCATCTTTCCACACAAATTTAGCTTTATTTTGAGTAAACTTGGTGAGTTGGGACAAAATGGAAGAGAAATCTTGCATAAACCTTTGTAGTAATAGGCAAAGCCCCAGAAACTCCTTATGTTTATAGGAGTCAATGGCCTTAGCAAATTTCTCACCCCTTTAGTCTTCTTAGGATAAACTTTGATACTATCACGTGGTACCACATGCCCAAGGAAGGGAACCTCATCTTGCCAAAACTCACACTTGTCAACCTTTCATAAATCTTTTGCTCTCATAGGGTTTGTAATACCACCCTCAAGTGCTCCATATGGTCTTGCTCATCTTGGGATTAGATAAGAATGTAATCAATGAACACCACAACGGACTTGTCAAAGTAGGGCTTTATCACCCTATTCATGAAGTCCATTATTATAGACACTGCAGTGGTGAGACCAAACGACATCATCACAAACGCAAAGTGACCATACCTATTCCTAAAGGTCGTCTTAGGAATGTCACCCTCTCTCACCCTCAATTGGTGATAACTGGATCTCAAGTCGACTTTGGAGAAGTGTGTAGCCCTTTGCAATTGATCAAACAAATCATCTATCCTCAGAAAGGGATACTTGTTGTTGATGTTAGCCTTATTAAGTTGCCGATAGTCTATATCCATATGGTGCAACCCATTTTTCTTCCTTACAAATGAAATTGAAGCACCAGATGAAGACCAACTACATCTAATAAAACCTTTCTCTAACAAATCCATCAATTTTTCCTTTAGCTCCTTAAACTCCGCAGAAGCAATTCTATATGGAGGAATTGAGATTGAGTATCAAGTAGAAGATATATACCAAAATCTATTTCCCTGTTGGGATGGACACGTGGTAACTCTTTTGGAAAAACATTGGCAAACTCATTCACAATAGAGATATACTCAAGGGGAGGAACTTTCAACGTGACATGTTTGACTCTTACTAGATCATAGATACACCTTTGGAAATCATTTTTTGGTTTTGAAGAAAGAAATGAACTAACCTTTACATAAAGAGTTACTACCCTGCCACTCAAGAATTGGCTTATTTGGGAATTAGAACTTTAATCTATGGGTTCTACAATGAATGAAAGCATAGGAAGCATGTAACCTATTCTTCTCAAGAATCACATCAAAGTCTACCATGGGAAGCTCAACTAAGTCACAAGAGACCACTTTATGAAAAATAAAGATAGGACAATTTCTATAGACTTTTCGAGCAATAATGAACTCTCCTACGGGGTTACTTACTTCATAGAGTTGATGGAGGATTTTAGGACATGCATGAAATTTAATAGCAAGAAATAGAGTTAAAAATGACAAGTTAACCCCCAGATCTAGTAAGGGATATTGTCACGACCCTAAATAGGGCCTAGACATGACACGGTGAATGGGGAGCACAAAGGGTTCCCAATCAAGCCTCTTAACTTATTATTACACATCATTGATCGTGGAAGCATGTAAAAAGGCATAAAGTAAGAATAAGTCGCAAGGGACTAAGGGAAAGCTTGCAAAACATCATCATCAAGAGATAAAGAGTCTAAGCTCAAATCATGAATACATCACTTATGCAACAAATACCTCTTAATACATAGATAAGAATAGGGGCCAAGACAAGGTACCCGGTCTCACCCTCATAGTCAAAACAAATACAAAGTAAAGTGCCTCAATACAAGACAATACAACGTAGACCGAAGTCCCCTAAATGGAGAACTCACCAACAAGCTTGAGTAGCACCGAACTAGCCATGTGGAGGAAGAGGATGATCAACTTGGGGTTCGATCCCTACATGGTGATATCATATAGGCAAGAGTATGTGTTAGTACGTTTGAATGTACTAAGTATGTAGGATGCAATGCAACAATAAGGAGGCACCATATGCAATGCAACAATAAGGAGGCACCATAGTCAAAATGCATAATATTAAGCAATAGACATAATATAACAATATGACTTGTATGTTTAATGCTTATGTAAAACATGCTCAAGTAAACCATGCTCATATAGGATATCATATGTGAAGAAGAGACCAAGCTAGTTATTCAAGGAATAAACCCATTGGTGGTTATGTGGTAAAAACCCCTCAAATGGTTGATCGTCATCACACCTTACCAACATGGTGACAAAGTATAAACCCCTCGCATAGTTGATGAGTATAAACCCCCAACATGGTTGCTCGGGCTCTTGACCCCCCAGATCGGGTATGGTCTAATGCAACACTTTATGTAGGATTTATCATATGCTCTAGTGCAACACTTCATATAGGAATAATCATATACATAAGCTCATTTCATCATCCTAACATCATTCATATGATATTTCGTGCTTTGGACCTTTAATTCTTCAAGAAACCACATCCGGACCTTTTATCAAACACTTTGAGGGTGTTAAATGGGGGTAAAAGACCAAACAATTTAGAGATGAAATCATGCAAGAAAACCTGTTGTAAAACCATCAGTCAACACCTTGCAACAGCTCCAAGACATTCACATCAAAACCTCTTATCAAATCCAACATAAGCTACAAGATTTAGAGCTCAAAACATGCAAAAACAACCATACTTTCATGGACTGAAATCACTGTGCAATAAATTTCTCAATATGCAAGACCTGCATGTAAAAATCAACTTTAAATCATGCAATATTAGTAAAAAAGAGACTTAGGCACCATGGGTGAAAGGACCCAAATAGCACATACCTTATCTTTGGAGAACCCTTGAAAGAGATTGAAGATGGAGGCTTAAAGCTTGAATGAAATCCTCGAAGAAATCCTTAAGATTGGTCTTCTGTTTTGGGACTTGAATTTAGGGTAAAATATGAGTCTAAGTATTTGAGAGGATATTAGGAAATGTTAAGGATGATATGAAGGTGAAATAAGGATAATTATATGTATTTTCAAGTGTGGAACCCTTAGGTGCAAGACCTAAAGCCTTGGACCCGAAACAGAAAAATGCACAAAATAACACGACGCGACCCAGACGCGGAAACTGTTCTGGAAATTGCATTCTTAAATTTTCATAATTGCTAAATCTTTGCTTGTAATTCGGGGTTAGACCATCTTCCCCCTAATTTGGACCCCCTGAACAAGAATTTGAAATCGAATTTTCGAGATAGCGAATGAATTTTGAGATATATGAAATTTTAAAATTCTGGGCATTTCAAGGCACGTTTTTGGTTACTTAGGGGACATTACAATTTCTCCCCCTTGGGAACATTCGTCGTCGAATGTAAAATAGACGTATAAGACAATAGTGATCATAAATGAGTCAGCACCAACAAGAATGCAACATTACACTTAAAACACCATTTTCCAAAACCTCATCAAAAGTATAAAATCATCATGAACTTGTCAATTTAAACATGAATGCATATGAATGACATATTCGCGGAAACATAAGACTTGGAACCATATGAAGGACTTAGTCGTTATCTTAGGATTGATTAGAGTGAACGAGGTATAAATATCACTCCCATATGACCGCTTTGTCTTCCTTGGAGACACCTTTGACTTGATGATCCCTTTCAAGAGGGCCTCAATGAACACCATATCCTCACCAATCAACTTCCCCACTCATCCATCCAACACCTCCACTGGGACCTTCCTTTAAGCCAACTTGTCCTCCATATCATCCCTATTTTCAGGTAGTGCTATACGCTAGAGTCACCAACACATCCCATCCACCAAGAAGCATGAAGAACCGGACAAACCATATCTACATCCATAGGCGAATCCCCAAACTTATGCAACCTTACCAACCTTCCCTCTACACTCTATAAGGATTCACAATCCTCAACTCAATTTTCAATCTTAAATACACCTAACCCACTTCATACCATAACCACCATCTCCCCCTTAGGAGACAACCTCAACTCTACCATCCTTCCACACAAAATTTCAACTCTAATAACGCGAAATCAAGGCCTTGCTTAATCTAGACCTCTTAACCAAGGAAGATTTGGAATCATCAAGAATGCTATACTACCATGCTCAACTTCCCTCAACCTATCTTTCAATCTAACCAACCGATGGACTCCATTAGTCACCTTCTTGCCACCATTAACCACATGTGTTAAGCTACTGATAAGCTTCCTACTTAGAGCACCCACTACACACTAACCTTAACGGGAAAAATAATGCATACTCGCCTCATAATCCCTAAAGAACTCTAATCACCTTCTTGCTATCGACAATGTACACCTATCACATTTAGCAACCAATCCCCAAATAATTCACAAGCTCTAAACAAATCAATACCTCATTACTGGAGACCACCACAAACATATCAAGGTAAGGTTTTAAAACCCTATTCATGAAACCCATATGCACAACTAATGGATAAGACAACCAAACAACTCCACCAATATTCAAAATGCTCACTGCTAGTCTGAAAAGGACACGTAAGGATATCACCTACCCGCACTTTCACTTGGGGACAAAACCTGAACCAAAGATCAATCTTAGAGTAGTGACTAACCCATCGTAGTTGACTAAATAGATCAACCATCCTTACCCATCATATTACAACCTTACGGGTTCTACACTCATTAGAAACATGCTATGCAAGTAGCCCAAACTACCCCAAGGCCCTCAACACAACAAGCTAAGTTGTCATCCCACAAGAATACGTATAATATGCATGTAGATACTTTCAAAGAGGCAATAGTCATTTTCCAAATCATTTCAATGCATAAATGGCCTTAAAATCCAAACACCACTTATAATAATTCATACTTCAGTTCAAATGCGAAATCATAATTTCTCAAAGAAATATATGTGATCACAACATTGTCATAACCAACCTTTTATCAAAACCATACCATAAAACGAAATTGAGCTTGCCCATAACATAACTTTTCAAATAATATGTGTACATGAATGCATATGCTATGAACAATGAGGAAATGACATGGTTAATTAAGATGCCATTTGACAATCAACATTTATAATATGAAGTTGAAGGGAAAATTCATTTAATTACATATTTAAATCCATAGTGTAATCTCTCATGCATAAATAATTTCGAAAGGGGAACATGCATACTTATAACTTCACAAATCCAAAGTGAATCCTCATATAACAGTTTAAATCTCAATAAATCATCAAATAAACACTACCTATGAATCAATAGACTTTTTGGAATCATAATATTCAAATTCCAAATTAAAATAAGTAAAATGCATGTAGGTTTTCTTGAAAATAATTTCGAGTCTCCTTAACTGGAAGGGTCAATGATCAACCCTCATACACATGAATCCTACTAGCACCAAGGAATAATGCAAGAAATAGCAACTCCCGGACCTATCAAATCAGCCTACTCAAAACGTCGGTCACAACATGGCCTTACTTAGGGTTAACTAAGTCATAGGAGTAACAATAGAAGAGAACCTACTCACGATCTCCCGTTATAGCCCACTAAACCCAAGAGGCTCCTAATACACGAGGAATTCAAGGTGTAGGCTAATACCTAATCACTTTTATCTTTCTAAAGTCCACCTAAATACCATCACCGAGCACCAAGCAACCTAGGAACGCAACCTCTTACCACCAAAATTCCCATCTCTCCTACTGGTACCCAACCTTCATCCTTAAACTTGTAGTACTACTCTTAGATGATTCACATACACTACCTCATTAGGGAACAAACCACATTATCATCACCAAAACCACCATAAACCTATTAGGGTAAGGACTAGGGATCTTACTCATGAGATTTATAGGCATAACTGGTGTACTAGTCAAACCAAAGACACTACCCCAAAATTCAAAATATCGGAAAGGACATTCAAAGCCTCCTCCACCAACAACAACAATTCAATAGACAAAACAACTTAGGTTCAACATCTCCATTTCTCACAAGATGACAAATGCAACCCGTAGAGTCCAATTGTACCATAGGACATGAAATGGACCTACCTCCCTTGCTACCATCTAACAACCTCCCACTTAAAGACGTTCTCATTGGGGAATCAGGGCTACCTCTATGGTTTCTACCATCCATGAAGACAAAAAATGCATGCAACCATTCCATTACTATATTGACATCAAATTCCACCATGTCAACTCTAACAAGCCATAAAGCAAGGCCTAATACAATACAAACTCAGACCATCACCTATGAACCTTTTAGCAACAATATACTTTACAAAAGGATAGACACTAAAGATCCACACAACAACTTGGGCACACAAGAAACCCCACCATCAACCAAGAAGAATAGAGAAGAAGTAGTGGCACACTAGGCCTAATAATGCATACACACCAAAGCCAAGGAAACTTCAACTTACCGGTAATAGTATCAGGCACCTCAACCCCTCCTTGAGGCACTTGATCAACATAGCCACCATGGTCCAAACGCTGACCACCCTTACACCCCTTTGGAATAAATGGATAATCCAAAAGCTTGTGACCCACCTTACCACATCCAAAGAAAGCACTAGTGTTCCTCCAACATGGGCCACTGTGGTTTTTGCCACACCTTTGACACTTGGGATTCGTCATCCCACCATCACCTCATTTATCCTTATATTTTTTACAAGTAAAATCCTTCTTCTTATGCCCCTCCTCACCACAATGGAAACAAGCATTTGTGCCTCTCAAGCATGGGCCTCTATGACTTTCTCATAATTAGAACACAAACTATTAGGGGCCACACCACCAACACCTCTACAGTTAAGACTTTTGAACTTACCCACATTACGGGCGCTCTTGGCCTCACTACCTCTCTTCTCCCTGCTAGAAGTCTTGAGAGCACCCACTTGGTGATTGAGTCGAGTTGCCAAAGTTGTCACCGTGTTGGCCATTACCCATAGAGCATTTCAAACATCCGCATTTGATATATCACCGTCTTGTAGCTTAAGACATATTCTGAAATATAATGGTTAGGGGATAGTAATAAACCCTAGGGGATCTAACTCTATCACACAACATGGATCATGAAGAAGTGAAACATTTCCTAAAATGCCTCATAGCCTCCTACACATAGTTGTGGCACAAACCACAACCATGAATAAGACTCTAATGACGTGGTGTGTTGGACTCCGAGGATCTAAAAACCTAGTTCTCTGATACAAAGTTTGTCATGACCCAATAATAGGGCCTAGACGTGACATGGCGAATGGGGAGCCTGAAGGGTCCCTAATCAAGCCTCTTAACTTATCATTACAAATCATTGGTCACAGAAGCATGTAAAAAGGCATAAAGTAAAAATAAGGGGTAAGGGACTAAGGGATATCTTGTAAAAAATCACCATGAAGAGATAAAGAATCTAAGCTCAAATCTTAGATACATAACTTGTCCAACAAACACCTCTAAATACATAGATAAGAACGAGGCCAAGACAAGGTAACCAGGCTCACCCTCATAGTCAAAATGAATATAAAGTAAAGTATTTCAATACAAGATAATACAACATAAACCAAAGTCCTCGAAATGGAGGACTCACCAACTAGTTTGAGTAGCACCGAACTAGCCATATGGAGGAGGAGGATGATCAACTTGGGCTTCGATCCCTACATGGTGATATCATAGGAAAGAGTATGTGTTAGTACATTTGGATGTACTATGTAGGATGCAATGCAACAACAAATAAGCATCATAGTCCAAATACATAATATTAAGCAATAGACATAATATAACACTATGACATGTATGTTCAATGCCTAAGCATAACATGCTCAAGTAAACCAAGCTCATATAGGATATCATATGTGAAGAAGAGACCAAGCTAGTTGTTCAAGGTATAAACCCCTTGGTAGTTGTATAGCATAAACCCCTCACATGGTTGATGGTAATCACACCTTACTAACATAGTGATGAAGTATAAACCCCTCACATTGTTGATCAGTTTAAACCCCCAACATGGTTACCCGGGCTCTTGTCCCCCTGATCGGGTATGGTCTAATGCAACACTTTATATAGGATTTATCATATGCTCTAGTGTAACACTTCATATAGGAGTAATCATATACTTAAACTCATTTCATTATCCTAACATCATTCATATCATATCTCATGCTTTGGACTTTTAATTCCTCAAGAAACCATATCCGGACATTTTATCAAACACTTTGAGGGTGTTAAATGGGGGTAAAAGACCATACAATTTAGAGATGAAATCATGAAAGAAAACCTTTTGTAAAACCATCAATCAACACTTTTGCAACACCCCCAAGATATTCACTCAAAACCCCTCATCAAATCCAACATTAGATCCAAAAGTTAAAGCTCAAAACATGCCAAAATAATCATACTTTCATGAACTAAAATTACTATGAAGTAAATTTCTCAATATACAAGACCCACATATAAAAATCAACTTTAAATCATGCAATATTCGTACAAAGGAGACTTAGGAATGATTGGTGAAAGTACCCAATGGTACAACACCACATATCTTAGCTTTGGAGAACCCTTGAAAGAGATTGAAGATGGAGACTTGAAGCTTCAATGAAATCCTTGACGAAATCCTTAAGATTGGTCTTGAGTTTTGGGCTTTGAATTTAGGCTGAAATATGAGTGTAGGTGTTTGAGAGAATATTAGGGAATTTAAGGATGATATGAGGGTGAAACAAGGCTAAGTATATGTACTTTCAAGTGTGGGAACCCTTAGGCCCAAGACCAAAAGCCTTGGACCCGAAAAAGAAAAATGCACAAAATAACAATGGGGCATTTCGCACCCCAAACTTGGAAAATATTCTGGAAATTGCATTATTGAATTTTCGTAATTGCTAAATCTTTGCTCATAAATTGGGGTTAGACCTTTGTTCCCCTAATTTGGACCCCTTGAACAAGAATACAAAGTCGGATTTTCAAAACAACGAATGGATTTTGAGACATATGAAATTTAAAATTTTGGGTATTTCGAGGCACATTTTTGGGCACTTTTTGGGATCGTTACAGATATGCTTCAAAATAAAAAACTCTCAACATACTAGTGATAACATCTGGAGCCTCTTCAACCTCTTGGCAACCATGGAGAGCATAGAACTGTTGGTTCTTTGGATGGCTTGAAGTTGCCAACCTTGTCCTTGGGGCCTTGCACCACATTTGAAGCAAGCATTGGATCCAGCTAGGCATTCTCCCTTATGGAGCCTTCCGCACTTGGGGCAACTTGGGCTTTGGGTATTAGGATCAACCCCCTTGTTTTTAGTGGTCCGAGGAGGATTATTGGTAGGCCCTTATCCACCTTGCCTTTGGCCACCTTGTAATTTGTGACAACCACTCGTTTGGTGATAATAGATCCCACTATCTACTCAAGCCCTTCTGCACTCCCTTGCCCTCTCATAGTTTCTCATCCTCTATTTTTTCTAATAAGTCATGAAATGGGAGATGTTCGTCTCCTTGATTGAAATGGGCATTTAGGATTCCTTGAAGACCAAATCAGAGATGCCAGAGATGAATTTGCTCATGCAAGCCCTTGGATATGCAACCATGAAGGGGGAATACTTGGAAAACTTGGTGAATTAGAGGACATACTCCCTTACACTCATTGTCCTTTGCTTGAGGTTGATAAACTATTAGAACATTGCCTCCCTTAGATCAATAGAAAAGAATCAATCCAAGAAGGCACATTTGAATTCTTCCCATCCAGTGGGACCTATTTCTTGGCCACTCCCATCCACCCATTACTCATACCAAATCTTGGCCACACCCTTGAGTTTGTAGGCCACCAACTTGGCTTTTTCCTATGAAGGGATACCGGTAGCCACAAACTACTCAATAGGCTTCACCATGGAATCGTGAAACTCAAGAGGGTTCATCTACATAAAGTCATGCACTCTAGTGGATGAGGTTGGCACTTGGGGAGGAACAACTATCTCGCTGTCAACTTGGTTGGCCAATGCTTCAGCCAACAAAGTGAAAGTGGCTTGGAACTCGACATGCATCTGATTGGAGTGGAGAAACTTGTTTTTCGAGAGTGCTTATTTGATGGGGAGCTCTCCTTGGAAGAATTATCTAGAAATATGAAGAGGATCATCATTATTTATAAGAATACCTTAGCCAACTCTAATGGAACAACATGAATAAGAAAGAAGGGATGACTTTTCTAAACTGTCTTATACCTTCTCACTCCAGATAGTTGCGCGCTTCACAACCTTGAATAAGACTCTACTCAATGAGATATGCATGGAAATCCGAGGAACATTTTAAAACCTAGTTCTCTGATACTAAGTTTGTAACGACCCGACCTAGGGGCCTAGTCATCATACGACGAATACGATACCTGAAGGCAACTCATCTAAGTCATCTTAAGCATTCATAGGCATAAGCATAAAAAAAGAAAGAATTAAAATGGGTATAGGGTCTATGGGACTTTTTAAGATAATGAAGCGACATTAGAAAACATGAAAGACTAATATCTTTGTCTAGAAAGCATAGCAACTAATATATAGATCGAAGAAACCGGTAATATTCAATTTTCATCAAGTAGAAAAGGCTCCATAATAGAACAACATAGAATTTAAAAGCCTCAAGAGGGCCACATTTACAACATCTCAAAGTAAACTAGAAGATAGAGGGGAAAATAGTAGAGTCTCGAACTAAGGTCTCACCACTAATAAAACTTCTAGTCACAAACGCCAAATACTAGCCATGAGCCGGTAGAGGAGTACATGTCCCTACATGGTTAGATTAAGCAGGAAAAATATGTATTAGTACACTAGAATATACTCAATGTGTGAGATGCAATGTATGCAAGAAATTGTAATGCCATCATTCAATTACTACATATAAGTGCATATGAGATGAATAGTACATTAAATAAGCTTAAGCATGCATAAGGAATATAGCTCAATATAGAAGAGAAAACTTGCATGAGGAATCACTCATAAGGAATCATAACATGGAGCCATAAACTTGTGTGAGAAGACCTTAACCAACATATAAGACCATCTAAGCTACTATGTGGAATACAACATAACCCCCAACATTGGCACGGGGAGACCACTTGTCAGGTGGAAATTCATCAACTTTTCATGCATCTTAATAACATGAGTGGCATACGTGGATCCACTAGTCTAGCCTTTAAGGGCTCATATGGTGGAAAATAGTTAGGGATATTGAGATTTATCTCTAGTGGATCATGCCTCAACTAACAAAATGAATCCCTATCTCAAGTCCGCTTTATGCTAAGTCATCCCATGAAATCTTTAAAAAAAATATGTACTTAGTCATATTATGACACTTAGAATCATATGTAGCAATCATAGGAGTAGCTCAAACATAGGAACCACCAAGTGAGAATTTTCCTTTTATCTAGGGGATCTCTCGTAAACATCTTTTGGGGCAATTGTCAACATGCTTGTATCTTTGACGAATCACAACTTTAAAACTTAGGTTTGATACCATAATAATTATAAAAAAATCATATAAGACCTTACTTGAAAATAAGTGGGTGAGGCTTTTAAATGGAACAATCATAAATCACATAAATCATGAGAATATACGCTTTTGGAAACATGTAAAACAGCCCACGTCTTTTTGACAAAAGAACTCATCATTGGGGTCATTATCAAAAACTTAAATACATGCATATACTTAGTAAAATGTTATGACTTCATTAATATCGTTTAAGTAGCTAAGGTATCATAAAATCATCATAAGCATGCAAATTATTTTGAGGAACTTAAACAAAAGGTACTTTACATAGGACTTTATAGGTGGAAGGATACCCGTGAATCAAACTCACATATCTTTAATAAGCTGTGGGAGAAACAAACTTGAAGCCTTATGAAGAACCTTTGAAACCCTAGCTTTGCCTTGCTAATAGAGAGTGTTCTTGCCTTAGTGATTTTTAGGAATTGGAATAATGAAGAGAATGAGAGTTTCTCAGGGTTTAGGATCTAATTTAAGGTCCCAAACTTCATTAAAATGACTTAGTTCAGGGATAGAAATGAAGAAAATAACAAAACTACCCTTCATTAAAACTGCCAAAAATCACCCTACAAAAACTCAATATGGGCCATGGAATGAACCACGAATTGTAAGTCTAACTCATCTTGTTAAGTTTTCCAAAATCCCTGAAATTGATTTGCTATGCTCAAAACTATGAAACCATCTTATAGGTTGTCGCTTGATCTACAGCTCGTGGTTAGACACGTTGAGTGTTTTCACACTTAGCCATTTTTCCCATTTTCTTAGATCCTATCCATGAAGGGATTCTATGGACCGTATATCATTTCACAGGCCATGCTGTTAATTCATAGGTCACTTTTAAAAATTGCCAAGTTTCCTTAATATCTTATAGTCCCATCCATGACCCTATCTACGAACCTTCATCCTTTCTACGGCCTATCACTGGTGGTCTGTGGGTTACCCCACACTTGGAAACATTTTCCCTTTCCTGATTTTCATATTGAAGGGCAAACCCTACGGGCCGTAACTCCTCCTACTGGTCGTAAGTCACCCTTGTGAACTTAACTTTAGCTCATTTTAACCCAACTTTTTCTACACTCTTAGGTTCCTAAATTGGGGGTCGTTACATCAACCCACATCATAAATCTCATGAAAATCTTGCTCATGCATGGTTATGCCATGAGGAATGAGAGAATAGCATGAGTACATGAAATTTATGCTTAAAACATCATAGTAATATGAAATCATACTAAATCAATAAAGAAATCAACAATTGAAATGCAATGGAAATTACGCATGCATAAATTCATCATAAAAAGAAATACTTATTCAATTCTCAAAAAATCCATGTAAATTGGCATAATAAGATTTAACCTATGGTTAAAGCATCAATTGAAATGAATCCATAACTTAATTTCATCAAATTGGAGCTACATCACAAAACTCACTTGTAAATCTTATTTAGAAATCCTGAAATTTGAGAAATAGAATTTGGGGGTTCATGTTAGAAGATAATCATGATTAAAATCACACATACCTTGAAGAAAGTAGGAAAATTAAGACGAGTTAGTGATGTCATCCAAATCTACTACTCTAATAGAAAAAGGACGATCATTATCAATATATTAACCAAAAAAAGAGACGGGGTTGAATCCCAAAACCCACAGGGATTGGTGGTATAGTGATTCATTGAACTAGACAATTGTAGGGTTTACTTAGGGGTTCTAGTAAATAAAATTAAGATTCTTCTAACAACAATATCTAAATTGCAAAGTAACAACAGATTAAGGGTGACGTTGGGGATGTGCAAACATAGGATTAGATCTACTAAGCCAGGTCTAACACGTGATTAATTACGTTAAAAATATGTGAGTAGCCTTGGTTGCTGGTTACTAATACTTTAATTACGACAGTGAAGGTGTTTCACATGAATCTATTACAACATCATATGCAGATCGCTTGAGGTCACGCTTGGCTTGAGAAATCATAGCAGACATCTTAATGCCTTAGCCATTGAATCCAATGTTGTGGCATTAATCTGAAACCCCGAAAGATTTTAGCTAATACATCTATTACATATCATATTAAAACAATAACTAGAGATCTAAAGTAAACCCCAAGTTTGCAACCTTAACATTATACATGAAACTTAGCAATAGATATAAATTCACTCAAATTAACAATAATATAATCAAAATATTATTAACCCAACATAAAAATCAAGACCATATTATTTACACACCCCCAACATGTGGGTTATAGTCACTCATGCTCAAAAATACAGAATGAACACCAAATTCAACAACTGAGTATATGGGTATGATGAATAGCAAGAGTAAAGTTGAATTAAACCAGCTAATCTTTGTAGTTTCTTCTTCCTAAAGCTTGAAATAACCAAACCCTTGTACTATTGAGCGTACTCTATTCTGTTTTTTTTCTCTCTATTTATAAAACCTGATATGGAATTCTATGCACAATGTCCTTGGCAAAAAACTTATATAGTCTATACAAAATAAATGAAAGTTTGTGCACCGAGTTACCATTAGACAGTCAAGGTCTGCCATCGTTGAGAACTCTGGTAATGTGTTGTATGTGCACTTGATTACCTTTCTCTTCATCTCCTAAAGGGTTGAATCTCTACATGATTAGGCGATGGCTCTATACTTCGCTGATCATGTTTGGTGATCCATCGAATTTCCCTCTGCGTCGCCTTTCTATCATGAGCTTAGCTTCTTATGTATTACAACATTAGACGGTCTCCTTTCCTATTTGGTGATATGCCAAAACTGTTGGAGGTGTCAATTCTGACCACCTTTCTGGCATGGACTTGAGTTCTTAGCTTGTGCAACATTAGAGAGTCTCATTGAATCTTTATTTTTCCACTGATTATGTTAGCAAAGC
>JAPFFP010059227.1:0-27505 GCA_026153255.1 Solanum medicagineum | reverse complement strand
TGCCCAATGTTCCTGCTGCAATATGATGAGAGGCTATTCCTCCTGGAACAAAAGGATCAAAACCTTCCACGCCCCACGCTGGATTTACAGGTTGTACCTGTTATATAGGTATACAACTCTTCCTAGGTTGTATTCGATCACGAATTACCAAAGAATCGATTAGTAGTATGCCTGTGCCAGAAGACCTTCTCGTGTATTGTAGCAAGAATCCGAGACTAAATTTCAGAAATCTGCTAAGTGGAGGTCACCCCTACAAGGCCATCCTACCAGTCATAAGTCCCACCACGGCTCATATAAGTGGACTCATAGAAAGAATCATAGAGCCAAAATGTTGGACCAAAAACTGAAAGCCAAGACTAGGAGAGGAACATACGAGTCGTAGCTCAAGCAATGACTCATACCTGTGGATCGTACCAATTCAGTCCAAGATGCCAAGAACCTGATACGAGACCTCAACTATGACTCGTAAGTCACCCTGCGATTCGTACCTACAAGGCGTATCAGCTGCCAGCTGTCTTTTTTGTGTTATTTTTTGGGTTTGTATGTAAACACTATAAATACATCAAGTTAGGTTTTTACAAAAGGGAGACCAGATTTTAGAAGATAAGATTTTCTTTTGAATATTATCTCAAGAATATTTTAGGATTTTAGATTAGTTTATTGTTCTCTCTTGGAAAACCCATCTTTGGGGATTGAGAAACTTGTTTTGTACTTATTGTTGATCAATCAAGCTTTTGGGTTTGCAACTTATGGTGCCTACACTCCTTAGTGCTTTTGGTAAAACTTTCACTTATGTCTTGTATTTTCATTTTTGATTGATTTGCCTTAGCCATGAGTAGCTAAGCACCCACAACTTAGGGTTGTGGGAATCATGGGTAGTAGACTCAAAATAACCTAGGTTTATCACATTTATATGATTGGGGTTTGCATGTAGTGTCTATTTCCTTCATTATGATTCTTGTTTAGTAGTGGCCAACACCAAATCCCGCCTACTATCACTAGCCCGACCAAGGTAGTGACAAATAGGAAAAAGGAAGTAGATGAAAGGATTCGATTGATGTGTTCTCATCTAATCGACCAAGCCTAACCGAGGGGAGGTTGACTGGGATAATTGGTAACGGTTGGTTGGCACGCCATGGTGGCTGACCAAGCGCCATGGTGAAATTCGACCTTCACCTTCACAAGAGGGCTTTAAGAACCTAAGTTACCATCCTACATGCGAATTTCTGATTGTAGTTATGTTACCTAGGGAAATTGAGTCAACGAACCATGGTGAACACAATTCGGAAGTTATCCCTAAAATTGAGTGTTTTATCATATCATTTCTTAGTGTTTATTTTACTTTGTTTTTGAATCACCAAATCCCCCACCCTACCCCCCATTTAGAGATTTTAGTTATTTATTCTTGAAATGATTAGTAGTTGCTTCTTATAGTCAAGCCCCGTATTCCTTGTGGATTCGACCCTAACCTTCGGTTAGGTTAGTTGCTGACAGCGATCGCTTTCTTATTGGAGCGTGAACATCATAAAAAATTATGGTACCGTTGCTAGGGAATACGGCTAGGTTTTGAATTGAATCTTCAATTAGTTAGTCCTAGTGTTAATTCCTAGAATCTCTTGTATTTTACTTTTATTTTTGTTAGATGATTGTATGTATAGGTTGGTTGGCACTATGACTGAACAAAAGTTCTGCATTGCAAACGACTTGTTGGAAACCGTACAGAGGCAAGCTCTGTTTTATGGGCAAGAGTCTGAAGAACCCCAAATTCACCTACAAAATTTTACTCTTAGATTGAGGGGCGTTCTTGGAACAATACATCCTCTTTGGGAGGCCATGGCTCTTCAGGTTTTCCCCGTGACTCTTCGGAGTGAAGCTGCGGAATGGTGGTCAATCCTCCCATTTGATGTTTGCTCTAACTGGGGGGAGGTACAAACATTCTTCCTCATGAACTTCTATAGAGAGTCCATCAAGCAAAAGCTACAGAGAAACATCTACAATTTCAAAAAGGGTGCCTGGAGAACCTTTAGTAGTAGCTTGGGAAAGATACAAACAGTGCTTGACAATGTATCAAAGCCATGGTTTGACTGATGAGGAATTGGAAACTAGTTTTTACCAAGCACTAACCTCTAAGCAACAAGGGCAAGCTGACGCATTGTTTGGAGGGGGATGTTGGGAGTTTCTAAGATGACCATTTAATGAGATAACCGAGCATATGGACGAGCTAGCTGCAGTTGCATGAATATACCAACCCTTCCAAGGATAGGCTGGACCATCCACTAATGCATTGAAGGGAGTCCTAGGTAAACCCAAAAGTGAGAATGTGTCAAATTGGGCGAGGTTACCGCACTAGCATTGCATCACAGATAAGCTAACAAGGATTGAGCATATGCTGGAACAAGTCCTGACCAAGTTCAATGAGAACGATGATATTGTTCGGGAGATAAATTTTGATTTTCTCAAAAGTAACTACAAAGTGGAACAAAAAACTTTATCAATGCAAAGGATCGCAGATAGAATGGGGTATCTTGTAGAGAAACTGGAGGTAGTACAAGTAGGCAAAAGGAGGAATAGGAGGAACAGCGATGGAACTCATGGAGAAATCTGATTATCCATGATGGCAAAGTCGAGCCACGACGTTAAACAAGGCACTTCTTAGGAGGCAACCCAAGTATCTTTTGTATTTTTTAATTAGTCTTAAGTTTATTTTTGTTGATTGAATTGTTAGGTAGTGGATTCATGTTTAGACACTGCATCAGTTGTATTATTCTGGATTGGAGTATTTTGAGGTTTGGTTAGTAGGCATAAATCAAGAACTAGAGATTTGAAGAAAATTGCATGTGGAGCATCCTCTACGATCATGCCCACGAGTCGTAGTGCACATTATGACTTGTAGTCATGGCTTAAAGAGGAAAAAAGTAAGAATTTAAAGTTGGCAGACACTACGACAAGCCAACCTTACAATTTGTAGGGTCCCCTACGAATCGTAAGTTGGGTTCATAGTGCCTAGGCATGAATTCTAATTTTTCTTAGTGTTGAGGTCGGCTACGAGACCAAGACCTACCCTACAACTCGTAGTCGGGGTTTCTTATCCTCGAAATATAGAATTTTTATAGTCAGCCCAACAATCATCACCAAATTGACCCCCCCCCCAACCATTCTGATCAATTTTTCTAGTGACCCACATCATTTTCTGACCAATTTTTTCGGCAAGCACTACAAGTAGGGTTTTTGTTCCTCTTTTTTTTTTTTTTTGTCTCACTTAGTCCAAATATCATTTGTCTTCTCTCAAAGTATATTCTTGGCTAAATGTTGCACACAAATTTTATTATTTTCCGTGAACTTTTGATGATTGTGTGCATAGTAATGATAGTGCAGATACCCTTGAGTGAATGTTTGTCTAAATGTAAGAACTAGGGTTGTCGATTAAAATTTCCTGTTGTTGTTCTAAAATTGTTAAAGAACTCTTGTTAGACTTTGTAATGATGGAAATTTTTCCATATCTAATTGTTAATTATGTTGTGAAGTGGTTATATGATATATGGTTAGCATAGAGTCCATGATAGGATTGAAATTGTGGTGTAAGTGTGTGTTTAAAAATGATCAATTGAGATGCCCTTGTGTAGGTTAGTTTTGAACTTTGTTATAACTCCCTCGTTTCTATGTTGATATTGATTGTTGTGAGTTTAGGGATTGATTGTTGTGAGTTTAGGGATTGATTGTTCTTGGGTATTTCTTGAATGTGATTGGGAAATATTGTTTAATGGTGGTGGGCCTAAATAGATCTTTGTGAGGTGAGTTTAGATTTGGGTTATCATGTTTAACTCTTGGATATGTTTTTGGTGCTTACTCTATGCATAAAAGCTTGCTTTGGTGCTTTGTGGATGGGTTGAATGATGTGTGGTTCTTGTGGCAATGTTGAGGGCACCACTGGTGCCTGGCAATGTAGATGGTTCTACGGGACATAGCAGCCCCTCTTTACTTTAAGTTATCATCGACTGGCCCATTAAGGACAATACCTCAGGATCATCTCCTTATCTTAAAGCTTTGCATATGTTGAAAATAAACTCCTCATCATTCACCCTGAACTTAAGATCTCCACTTGCAACATCCACCATGACTCATCTAGTGGCTAAGAATGGTCTACCCAAGATTATTGGCATGTCTATATCCACCTCAGAATCCAAAGTCACAGAAGCCACAGGAAGAATGAATTTATCCACTTTCACCAACACATCATGTAAAATCCCCACTGGTCGTTTGATAGATCGATCAACCAAGAGTATGTATTGTGGTCGGTGAAGGGGGTCTCCAATCCCAAATCCTCAATTATGGCTAGCGGCATGAGGTTTATACTTGCCCCTAAGTCAAATAATGCTTTACTTAATTCACCTTGGTCTTCCTTCTTTGTGACGAATTTTTGTGTCAAGATTGCACTGCAGTTGTGGGACACTTCAATTATCTCACACTTGAACGTTCTTGTCTTTGTCACCAATTCCTTCATGAACCTAGCATAACCTGGCATTTCAGTCAATGCTTCCACTAGTGGAATATTTATTGACAATGAATTGAACATAGAGAGGAATTTTAAAAACTTAACAATCTCCTCTTTCTTCTTCAACCTTTGTGGAAATGGATGATTAACCTTGACTTGAGGTGTTTTCAACCTCATAACCGGACTTGAATTTTTGGCGAGAGCTTTCTTGAAATTCACAGAATTTTCCCACTCTTCTCTTACTTCTCGCTCTAGGGGTTGCCAAGAACATCACCATCTTCAACGTGAGCTTCATGCTCATCAACTTTAATAACAACCACACCTTCATTTTCTGCTACCTCCTTCAGGCCTCTTCACAAACAAGCGACGATTTAGTGCCTTCAACCACTTTCCCACTACAAGTGGTTATGTCTAAACACTGTTGATCATTCACTTAAGGGTTGGCCACCATGTCACTAGGTAAGCCTTCTTTTGGACACTTACTTAGCTGAGTTGAGATATTCCCAACTTGAGTCTCCAAATGTTTAATGAACGGAAAATGAGACGTCATAGTTTGACTCAACTATGAAAAATCAGATTTCATCTCCTTTAGGACTTTATCAGAGGCTTCCACCTTACTCAAGATTCAAGAGAGTATATCTTTGATCTAACGATTCCCTTGATTACCAACTGGTTCAGTAGCCTTCACCCTATCATGAGGTAGAATGTACCTATCTCCATCATGGTTCCTCTCAACTTGATGGTCAGTCCATGCACAATCTCACTATCTGGAGTTGTTCCAACCTTGATTTCCAGGTGTCCTTGGAAAAGTCGATTGAGAACCCACCATTTGGTTTCCCATGTAGTGCACTTTTTTGTTGTAACCACCTTCAAATGGTGTAGCCTCAAATATCACACCTCTAGTGGCTCCCACACCATTCACACTTTTACGATTTCCTCCCATGATGTGCTTGGTTAAAAGATCAAGTTGGGCTATCATTTTAGACATGTGCTCATCCCTTTCTTGGTATTTAGCAAGCTTCTCCTTAGTTCAACCCCTGTGACTCGAAGATACCATGTTATCTCTTGTGTATCATGCTCGATTAATCTTTGACATGCCATACAAGAGGTTACAAACTTCAGTGAATGATTGTGTCATTGGGTCTCCTCTCACTAACTGATCAGTTGCTCCTTTGTTTGTAGCATTGAGGATCATATAGAAGTATTACAGGAGCATATGGTCCAGAACTCCATGGTTAGGACATTGAAGTAAGAGTTTTCGAAACTGGAGCCATGTTTTATGCAACGGCTCACCCTCTTGTTGGTTGAGGTTCTTAATACTTCTTCTCAACTTTTTCATCTTTGAGGGAGGGAAAACTCTCTAAAGGAATGCATTTTATAGCTCCTCCCATTGAGTAATAGAATCACGAGGTAGTTTCACTAGCCATCTCAATGCCTCTCCGGTGATGGAAAAAGGAAATAGCCTTAGTTGAATAGCTTCTTGACTCACTCCTCTGAAGTTGAATGGGAGACATACATCAACAAAGTTTTTTTAAGGTTTCATGAGGGTTTTCGTGGTTAAGCTCTCCAAATAATCCCTTTTGCTAAAGGAGTTGTAACACAGTGCTGGTTAGATGAAAATTAACTCCTCCGACCAATGGGATACTCGTATAGCACTGGTGCTCCCCACTTGATCCCAGGTAACATCCTGCATATCGATCCTGTCTCCTACCTTCTCACCATGGACGCTGAGCATCCTCTATTTTAAGAACTATTTTTCAATAGCAAAAACAAAAAGAAAATGGTAAAACAATTCAAACTATAAGAAAAAAGCTCAACAAATACTTCCAATATGAACACGTCGATTCCCCGACGATGACACCATTTTTGATATTGCTCAACCCTTCTACTCAATGGAAGCAGGGGTGATCGTCATCAGTATAATAACTCAACTTTAGAGGCTGGGGTCGATCCTATACGGAATCGTTGTTCAAGGCAAAAGTGACTCGTTAGGCCAAGTAATCGTAGGATCTGGGGGGTTATAATAATTTAAATAATGATTCAACTAAACAAGTTCTAAATGAAGATTTAAACAACAATTAAGGAAAGATGTTGGGGATGTGCAAATATGGGAATCGAACTACTAGTTGGGTCTAGATACTTGACTAAATGAGTTGATGTTGAGTGAATAGGATATGTTGCATGTAACCTATGTCAACTATGATACATGGGTGTTTCGCATGAATCAACTAAGAAATCATACGTGGACCACCGAGGACATGCTTGGCTAAGAAGTCTCAACAAAAACCACTAATAACTTGGAAATTGAATCCATTAATATAGACTGCAACTGAAACCCCAAGAGGTTTCCGGCAATTATATTCATTCTCCACTCTAATCATTCCGGCTAAGAAAACAATTAGACATCTAAAGTAAAAACGAAGTTTACAACCTTGAAATTATAGATTAAAAGTAGCAACATATATGAATTCACTCAAATCAACTACAAATATGTCAAGGTAACAAAGACCCAATAAATAAATCAAAGAACATTATCAATAGCACACCCCCAACTTGGGATTTTAGCCACACATGCTAGAAATTCAAGTTTAATACCATACATAGCAGCAAAAGTCATGCGTAACAATATTGAATGCAAATTAGTTGATTATCACCAGCCAATCTTCTTTAATTTACTTCCCAAAAACTCCAAAACTCTATCTCCCCTTTATACTCTAAAAGGAAAGTTCTAAATACTACTATTACAGACTAATTACTCTGACACGGTGTGAACTGATATGTACAATGTCCTTTCTAAAATTTCTTATATACTTCATGCAAATGTGTGAACGTTTGTGCTACAAAATGTCATTCGGTAGTCAAGGCCGACCATCACCAAGCACTCTAGTGATGCGCGGAAATGTGCATTTGATCACTTTCCTGTACATTTTTATAAGGCTTCCTCCTCTGCACATTACGCGATGACTCTTTGCTCCGTAAATACGATTTGGTGATGCACCAAAATATTCTTCATATCGCCTTTAAGTCAGTGTTTTGGGGGCTTTGGGTGTTATAACTTTAGGCAATCTCTTGTGCAATTTGGCAGATTACCGAGTATGCTTTGCGACATTGAGTCTAACCACCTTCTTGACTTCACCTAGAACTTGGTTGGTGCTATATGATAGGCGGCCTCCCTGAGTATCGGTGGATCGCGGAGTATGTTGGCGATACCGCTTTTCTCCGCTTTTCTGCATTTTTGCAACTTTCCAAGATTTTACCAAGTATTGTCCATTTGTGCAATTTTAATCTCATCTCTTGTCAGAGCACATGCATATTTGTTAGAAGTTGAAAATAACAACACACTAAAGGCAATATTTTTTTTTTTGCAATCTATCCCCAAAATGAGTCTGAAATATGGATTAATCAACAGCCAAACTACATATACATATCATGCTTGTTGTGGTGATCATATTTTCAAGTCGTTAATTTAGTTTCAAAATAAAATGAAATTCAAAGAAGGCAAAATAGATGCAGTTCCCAAGCCTACCTTCTAGGTAGGATTGATGCCTTAGTTGTCCATGTGTACCCATAAAATGAAATGAAAATAGAGTATACATCTAGATATAAGAAGAATACATAATTTAACGAACTTGAGGAAATCAATAAAATAAGAGATAAGCATACAAAATACACCTAATCTATATCACTTTTTTGAGTTTCACACCTAAAGTATTGAAAGTTTGAGAAACACATCTAAACTATCACTTATTAGTTTGAAAAACACACCTCGTGGTTTGTGTAATACACTTTTTCTTTTATTGAAAAAAACCTTGTTACATGGCATGTCACATTGATAAAAATTAAATAAAAATACTAATATTAGTTAAAAGTAAAAGATTAAAGTATAAATATTCTTCTTAAAAAATATTATTTTTTTAAAAAATAAAATTTAAAATATTTTTCTCACCTACTCTATTGCCCCCACTTCTGTGTACTGACCACCCACCCTGAACAATCCTTGCTCCTTTTTTTTTTATCTCTTTTATAAAATATTTTTTAAAAGTTCAAACTTCAACCCTGCTCCACTCCTACCAAAAAAAAAAGATTTTTTTAAAATAAATAAAATTCTATCCCGCTTGCATCTAATCCTCCGCTCTTAATTTATTTTTATTTTTTTATATTTTTTTATAGATATGTACACATATAGAAAAATATTGTTTTCTACTTGTTTATCGAGTATAACAGAAATAAAATATTTAATTAAAAAATCATGCGAAAAAAATAATTTTTTAAAAATAATAAAAAAATAAAAGCGGAGGATTAAGTGGTAGCGTATAATTATTTTTTCTAAAAATAATTAAAATAATATCTAGATTATTATTTTAAAAGGGAGATAAAATCAGATTGTTTTAAAAAAATTTACAATTTTTATTTGGGGCGGGAGGAGGGGGGGGATACAGTGAGAGGAAGTGGTGGAGTAGGGTAAGAAAAATATTCATATTTCATTTTAAAACTTTTTTTGAGATAATAATATTTTAATATTTACTTTTAACTAATACTATAATTTATTTATTTTTTGCCAAGGTGGAATGTTTTGTCCATGTAGAGTGTGATGTGGCATTTTTTAAAAATAAAAGAGAGAGTAGCATACACACCATGGTGAGAGTGAAATAAAAAATAGATGCGTGTTTGTCAAACTAATAAATAATAGTTTATGTGTGTCTCTCAAACTTTCAATACTTTAGGTGTGAAACTCTAAATAAAGGTATAATTTAGATTTGTTTTGTATACATATGTCTAAACATAAATTAATTGGTCTTATGAAGCGACACAAAGGTCAAAACTGGAGTACATGTCGTGTGAGCATACTAACATATATCAATGAAGCATTTAACATATTGAATATTCTCCATCAGGACACGAGTTAAAATTCTAGAAGTAAAGAATGTAATGACTAAACCCCATAAAGCAAAGCGGGGCTCACTGAAATTAGGATGTGAATTCCCTATCATATTGCTCAATCGTATTACTATGTACTTAGGATTGCATCATTCACACCCCCAAAAGAAGGAATGTAAGTATATATAAAATCGCATTGTATATAAGGCAGAAAGAAACATAAAGATACAGGAGAATAAGATGAAAATAGTGCATGGAATATCATAATACACAGAGAATATTTTATGCCTTCAACCACCCTTTAAAATTGTGGCCTAAACTATCAAAAAATGTGGCATTTGGACAAAGGCCACACGTTTTGACTTTAGCCCATGCTTTATGAGGTTGGCTTACTAAAGAAGCGTAAACTTGAATGTTAGGTCACGCTTTTCAAGTGTTGCCTTATTCCCTACACTTTAAAAGCATGACCTACAAGGTACAAAGGCCAGGCTTTGGATTATTTATATATCAACACTTTTGTCTCATACAACTACACTTACAAATGTGGCCTTTGCTTCCATATTGGCCTCACTTCTAAAGTATAACATTTTCTAATTTTTCTACAACACTTAAAAGTGTAACCTTTGCCAATGTACATACCACAATTTACAATTAATAAGCTACACAATTGACACCCCTACGGCTACACTTTTGAATTGTTGCAACATTATTTTTGCTATAACATTTATATGCCACAATTTCTAATTAAACAATTACAACATTATTTTGAAACAAATAACCTCAAGCACTGAATTAGATAATAAATTATTCACATATATAAAATTGCAATAAACTTTAAAAAAATATCTAATGCTACACAAATTTATATAGGAATATTTTAAAGATGCATAAAATCAGATATAATGTACTCAAACTTTTACAATAGTTCAAAAACTCTTCATCATCCACTTCAATATAACGGATTGACTTGTGGCCACCATTCAAATTTGATCACCCACTTTTTCCGACATGTTCAAAAATAAATTAAATAATAGAAACAAACCATGTTCAACAAATGGAACATTTGAAAGAAAGCATGTTCATTGCTTCATTTCATTTTTTGATTCCTCATCATCAAAATCACTTAGCTTTTCACAAATCAATCCTTACACACCATATGGAACAGAAAATAGTACAAATCAAGTATCAAAATTTAGACTTCTAAAAGCTAAGATTGTATGTAATACTAACAAAACCTAAAATGCTGTTCCAGAAAAAGGAAAATGTTGCTCTACTCTCAGACTAGCTAGCTCAACCTACCTTAACCAAACAAAACTAAACCAAATTATCTAATAAAAAAGCTTATGACTAATTAAAAGTTACAACATTCAGTCTCTTTTTGCCCATTTTCCTCATCACAAAAGACTATTCTGATGCAGTGATGTGGTTCAACCAAGTGGAGAGGATGACAAATCTTCTTTACAAATTGAGTCTAATAGAGAGAGTACATATGATATATCAAACACTCTTATATTAAACGTATTAAACAACTAGATAAGTTGGATACAGACTTGAAACGATGGAGAGACTTAACTGGAAGCCTCAACAGAATATAAACGTTATGTTAATTGTGAATGCCAAATATAAGTACCTTTTGAAGAACCGATGCATGAGTTGAGCCAGAACAATGTGGAAGATTTTGGCCTCTTACAGCTCATGCACCACTTGCATCAACAGGTGATTTAGGTGAGACACAAGACCACTAATATATCTTGAACATTCAGTCGAGGGTTTTTTTTGCACCAAATTGACTAAATGAATGTGACATTTCTTCTCTCATTTAATGCATTTCTTTTTTTCAGAGAAGTGATTTCATTGCAGTGTATAAAGTTATTTCTGTTAAATCTCTAACTAATCTACATTTGTCTAGTATGAACTATTATCTGACTATTCTAAGCACAAACAAATATCTCTACAAATGCTTGATGAAGATAAACAACAGGGAGACATTTTCAATCAAAGCTTGTAGTAAAATAAAAAAGTACTAAGAAATGGAGATAGCAACAGAGAGATTTCTTTACAAACAAAACTGTCAGTTAAAGTCTCCCTATGTCTCAAATATATTTGAATCAGACTGCCAAAAAACTATAACACCATCAACTCTTTACAACTGGTGAAAAGCTAAAACTAATCAAGAAAGTATATTACAAAGATCAGTATGAAACAGTCCAGCGACTGCTGCTGTGACAAAGAACTGGAAAATTTTCTTGATATCCCCTCCAAGATACATTCCAGAGACAGCTACTGCAATTGTGACGAAAGAACTAGAAACAAAATTGACATCCCTTCCTAGAAAACAGTCCAGCAAAAAATGACCAAGAATTAAAAAAATTGCCATTCCCTCCCAACAAATCAACAGTCCTGCAAATGTGACCAAAAATTGGCATCCCCTCACAACAAATAGTCCATTCACTACAAGTGCAACCAAGAATTGAAAAACAAATTAACATCCCCTCCAATCAGACAATCCAGCAAAGACTACTACCAAGAATTTTTAAAAAAATGCCATCCCCTCCCTACAAACAGTCCAACAAAATCGACAGTGTAGCGATTGTGACCAAGAACTGAAAGAAAGAATCGATATCTTCTCCCAGCAATCTGTCTAGTGAGGGTTTGATACTTCGATGAGCTGGCTGCCGAGAGAGAACTGAGATGAAGAACTCCTACTGCAATTGCTACCATGAGTTGGAAAAAGATTGACATCTCCTCTCACTTGAACAAAAAGAAGAAGATAAAGGAGGTAGAGAAGACATACTTGAAACAAGACAGTGGAGTCACAATCTTCATAATATAAAGATCATGTCTGAAAAAATTCACCATTAATCCAATAAAATGAAATAACCTTGGTTTATTTTGTCAGTTCCCTGCAATCATATGTGAAGTACTAAGCTCTTTGGATCACTGATTTGTGTGAAGACAATTTACTCTTTCTTTATTGTGGAATAAACTCCTTAGGTTTCTTTCTTTAATGCACTATTGGTCCTGCACTTTATTAGCTTTATCATTGTGTTCTTTTACAAGTTGTTCTCTCTTAATCTTATTTTTCTTGCCCAATTCAGCGCTTGATCAGTATCGCATATCAGAATTCATATACTTCAAAGGACTTTGAGTGTTGTTTGGATTTTTAACTTTTATTTATTTTAGTGTTGGTACTTGAATCATTCTTCACGTAGCCTTCTTTTAACCTCTTTTTTTTTTTCTTCCAGTGATTTCAGCTACCAAGGCAAAGACTATTTTTTAGAGGGGAGAAGGTAGTGTCAATTACTGACTTGCTAACATATAAACAAATAGAGGCAACATGGCTCAAGCAAGCATATCAACTATAAGTATCATAAGACAAGAATTAGAATAAGTCATGATACATTGAAGTTTTCGAAAACAAGTGCACTTTCTGACTGAGAATATTGAATCATGTTTAAAAGACTACTGTAGCCAAAATGCATTTTTGTTTTGCTTGGATACCTAAATGTTATATCTTTAGTCAATTATAAAACGTGTAGCCCCAAGAAGTCATGAACTCTAAACTCTATATGACTAATGAGTATCAT
The DNA here is from genome assembly GCA_026153255.1 of Solanum medicagineum. Taxonomy (NCBI): domain Eukaryota; kingdom Viridiplantae; phylum Streptophyta; class Magnoliopsida; order Solanales; family Solanaceae; genus Solanum; species Solanum medicagineum. Next base: position 14,548 of record JAPFFP010059227.1, on the reverse strand, counting down.
TTCTTAAGTTGCAGAACACTTTACCAGGTATAGAGATTAGCAAGATTTTTATCTCTTGGTGCTGTGAGAAATGGCTGGTTCCTACAAAGTACATCATACTTTACTTATCAGTAAAATTGGAAGTACACTAAAATCTTTTGCTAAGAATGTGCTCACACACGTCAAAACATTTATACCAACAGTAAGCATGGGTAGGCCTATACTTTTGAGAATGGGTTCAATTGGATACACCAAATTTTACCTGCACATAAAATCATGGAAAGTATTCAAAAAATACAAATATAGAATTTTGGACCTGTAATTTAAAAAAGAAACAGAGTCTTGAAATCATTAACTTAAAATCTTAAATCCACCGTCAAAGTGGAGTACACATATTCGAGAGAACAGATTCACATGACGGCAAGGCACAACTTTAGAGACACATAGGTGGGAGATGAAGACCTTACATGTAGTATGGAAGGTTAATCAATATTGGCATGCTTGATCTGTTGTTCAACTGGAAATTCAATACGATGAGCCCTAGCTACAGCAGCCTCTTAATGTGGAGGAAACACTTCCTTTTGATCCTACATTTGAAATTAGATAACAATTTGTTTAGAACTAAATTAGATATATATTAGTCTCCAACTTTATTTTTTTTCTTTTGATAAGGTAAAAGTATATTGACTAAGTACCAAGAAGGTACCAAAATCGAAGGTTTCATAAGCCTGCTGGGAATATCCATACAGTCAATTACAACATCTACCTAGCAACTCCAAAACTACATATACTGATCTATATTAACAAGGAAACTACTTTTACGAACAAAACAAATTATGTAATCTCCATTGATAACCTGCTAATAACATCGGCAACAACATTAGCTTTACTTGGTTGGTAGAAGATACTCATATCATAGTCCTTGAGTAATTTAAGTGATCTCTTCTGCATCAAATTTAGCTCTTTTTGACTGCAAAAATACAGAAGATTCTTGTGAACAGTGAACACATTCATATGCATGCTGTAGAGATAATGATGCTGGATCTTGAGAGAAAACCACAACTTCTAACTCGAGGTAATGAGTTGGATAGTTCTCTCATAGATCTTAAGTTGCCTAGAAAAATATGCTATAACCTTACCTTTCTACATCAACACATCACCAGTACAATTGTTGATGCATCGTAGTAACAAAACCATCCATGCACTCTAGTAGGGATAATACTGCTAAAGTAGTCAATTTGGTTTTCAATTGTTGAAAACTTTTCTCACATGCATGAAACCATTAAAACTTAGCGTTCTTCTAAGTCAACTTTGCCAATAGAGATGATATAGATGAGAATCTCTCTACAAATCTGTTGTAGTAACTAGCCAAACCCAAGAAACCTCTTATGTTAGTTAGAAACATGGCTTTAGGTCAGTTCTTTACTTCCTCTATCTTATAAGGATTAAATAAAATACTTTCGTAGATATAATGTTTCCTAGGAATGCCACATAACAAGTCCAGTATTCACATTTTGAAAACTTAGCATACAACTCCCTATCCTTGACAATCTTAAGAGCAATTTTGAGATGGTTGACAGACTCCTCCTCATTTCACGAGTAGACCAATATGTCGTCACTAAACACGATAATAAACATGTCTAGATACATCTTAAACACTTAATTGATGAGATCCATAAACACTGTAGGGACATTATAAAGACATAATAAAAACTCGAAAGTGACCATAGTGGGTTCTAAAGGCCATCTTTGGGATGTCATTTTCTTTATTTTCAATTGATGATACCCTATCCTGTGGTCTATCTTTAAGAAATAAGTGGCACCTTGAAGTTGTTCTAACAAGATCTATTCTGAGGAGAGAGTAAATACTCTTTATGGTGACCTTATTCAATTGACGATAGTTAATACACATCCTAAGAGAACCATATTGCGTTCATATGAAGAGAGGAGAACCCCAAGGTGAGTCACGACTTAATAATTCCATCATCTAGGAGATCTTTCAAATCTATTAATTTAGTTCGAGCTATTTTATATGGCAAAGTAAAAAATGGTTGCATACTGGAGGAAACATCTATCATAATGTCTATTTCCTTATTAGGATGGACTCTAGGTAGATCAATCAGGGAGGGTAAAGTGGTTGGAGTGCATGGATGATGATAAATAAAGGCTTAAGGATATCTATAAGATGGCAAAGACAGAAGCGAAGACAACGGTCATGAGTGTTAAGACAACAACATTTGAAAGCTTGTTAGTTGAGTAATGTTCTGTCAAAATACAACACATTTGGTACCTAAAACAGGGGATTTTGTGTGTTTACAATGCGACTTTTTATCATTGTTATATGTTTTGTGTTTGGTTTTACAGAAAATACGGGTTGGCCTGATTTTAGGAAAATGTAGCAGATTTGGTTGAATTTAAGGACCTACGAGACCCACTACGAGTCGTAGCCCAAGCTATGAGTCATATGGGATGACCATTGTGATTAACAGCTTTCAAAATCAAAATCTGAGAAATTGAAGTTCAGCCATACGAGCCTAGGGTACAAGCCATAGTTCTCACTACTACTTGTAGAAGATGATCTCATAGTGATTAACAATGTTGATTAAAATTGGACTAAGAACTGCAAGCATGGGCTACGAGAAGGCACTACGATTCATGGAACAGACAATAACTCATAGTATGGATCATAGCAATCAAGTCCAAAATGCAATGTGCTGACTACAAAAGCCAAATTATGACTCGTAGGTCACCCCACGAGTTATACCAATGAGTCGTAACTGCTGCCAACCAGATTTTCTAATTTATATTAAGAACCTTTTTGTAAATAGTATAAATAGTATAAGTTAGACCTTTTAGTAAGAGAGAATCAGATTACACATAACATAGTATATTTTGTAGAGAGAATCTTTAGGGTTTAGAGTAGAAAACTAGGTTTTATATTGAAGACTCAATTTGGGGATTGGAATCACTTGTAATACAAATGCCTCCTCCAAGCTTGTGAATCCAAACCCTAGGTGGTTTATTGTCCTTTATTTTCTTTAGGTAATTTCTCAACTATGTTTATTTCATTCATTTTTTGTGTTGTTGCCCAAGCTATGAGTAGCTAAATCCTCACAACTTGGGTGTTGTGGGAACCATGAGTAGCTAGCTTAGTAACCTAGATTATTTGCACTTCTTAAGTTTGGTATTTGCATGTATTGTCCATTTTTCTTCATTTTGCTTGTTGTTTGATGGTGGCTAACATTAAACCTCGCCTAGTATCATGATTCCAATTAAGGTAGTGATAATAGGAAGAGGAAATGGATGATAGAATTTGATTGATGTGTTCTCATCTAATAAACCAAACTAGACCAAGGAGAGGATGACTGGGACATTAGTTAATGGTTAGTCGGCACACTATGGTAGTTGGCCAAGCGCCATAGTGAAATTTGACCTTCACCTTTGACCAAGGGTTGGAAGAACCTAAGTTATTGTCCTTCATTCAATATATTTATTTAGCTTGTGTTATCTAGGGTATTTGAGTTGGTAAATTATGGAGAACACAATTTATTAAGTTGCTCTCCATTTTGATCATCTCTTTGCTTTGTTAGTATAGTTTTAGTTTCTTATAAGTCATTTCAAACCCCCCATTTAATTGAGAATAGAGTTAACTGATGCTTGAAACTATTGTTGGTGAATCAATGCGGCAAAACCCCGTATTCCCTTGGGATTCGACCCTAATCTATGATTAGGTTTTATATTTGATAACAATCGCTTTATCCCCAAAGTGAGAGGTACTTTTTGAGCATGCTCAAAATTAATGGAGCCATTGCCGTGGAATACGATGAGGTTTTGACTTGATTTCACTAGTAGTTAATTCAAGTGTTAATTACTTAATTCTCTGGTATTTTACTCTTGTTTTTGTTTTTGGTGTTTAGTTTCTTTTGCAGGGTATACTAGGTGTATGCCCAACACAAGGAGCCAAGGTGGACCCTTAGCTCAAATTAATCTTGAGATCCATCGTGTTGCAAGGAGAATGGTCCAAGAAAACATGGATGTTGTAGTTGATGAAACCATGGATCGACATGATGAAGTGGGTAGAGAGGAGAATCCACCACCAATGGAAAACAGGCCACACTATAGGGATTTCAACGAGAATGCATATGGTTGGAATCAATATTGGTTGAACCCTATGGCCAGATGTCACAGGTGCTATAGTGTTGCCACCACTACCGGTACACACTAAGTTCATAGTATCGAGTGGATTACTCCAAATGCTTCAGAATCGTGACTTGTTTTTAGGGTTACCTACTGAGGATCCTCACAGTCATCTTCATAATGTTGCATTTGTTGTAAAAGTGTGATGGATACACAAAAGCTCTCTATGGATGTTGTTAGGTTACAAGTGTTCCCTTTATCTCTTGCAGGAAATGCAATAATATGGTTGTCAAAACTCCCATAGAGTTCAATCACCAGTTGGGCATAATTGCAAAGAGCCTTCTTAGAGCTATATTTTTCAAGGTCCAATAAGCTCAAGCTAAAGGACCAAATCAACAACTTTGAGCAATTGCCAGGTGATTCCATTAGTACAACATGGGAGTGGTTCACCAAGGACTATAAGATTGTGGATGACGCCTTAGTGGAAATTTTCTATCAAGTTCTTGATAAGAATAGTCAAGCATGTGCCGATACAATCGTGGGAGGTATGTTCTTAGACCAACTATTCATAAGGATAGCTGAAAGGATGGAGCAAGTAGTGAAGACCAATAGAGTATGGATCCAAAAGGAGAGAGCTACTACAAGAAGCTCTTGTGCGGTGTGCATTAGTTCGGATCAAGCAAAAATCAATGATGAGGTCATGCAACAACTTTCTCAACTTTGGACTAGTATGGACTTGGTGGTGAAACAAACTCAAGAAAGTGTTCATTCATTAGTCCACCAACCCCCAAGATCACCTATTATGGGGAGTCATATTATGATGAAGATGCTTGCTTTGTTAAAGATCAAGCGATGGGTTTTCAGAACAATGCCCAACGGTCCAATTTTGACTATTGGCGTCAAGGGTCTAGAAATCAATGTCGGAACTACAACTGAGAGAGTGCATATAGAGATAACTATGGTGGTTATTTTGAGAGATATAGGATGCCCAAAGATGAATGGGGGCGAAGAGATGGCTATAGAAATGGTCTTTATGTGTCTCTAGATAATTGCAAAGCCAGTTTTAGTAATTCAAGGATCGAGCAAATGTTTGATAAGTTGTTAAAGAGGGTCGATCACCAAGATGAGACTTTGAAGAGAATGAAATCGGATATCTCAAGTATCAACCAAAAGATCGAATCTCAGTCGGTGGCAATCAAGAAATTTAAACAACAATTTGGACAAGTGTCCCTCCAATTGAATCAATGCCAAAAGGGTACTTTGCAAGCAATACGGTTTAAAATATGAAGAATGAGGGACATTGCATGGCAGTTATGACGAGAAGTGGGAAGAGTACCAGCGATCCCCTAATGCCGATGGTTGTGAATGAGGATTGTGAAAAGGATATTGATGACAAGGTAGAAGTTGAGGAAGAAGGCTTGGCCAACAATGGGATGAGAAGCGAAGAGGTGAAGGACCAAGAAAAGGCTAAGACTATCCCAAGAACTTCCCTTCATTTTCCCCAAAGACTCAAGCAAAATAAGGAGGATGGTAAATTCAAAAACGTCCTGTTCATGTTGAAGCAATTTTCCATTAATATTCCCCTTCTTGAGGCATTGGAGAAAATGCCCGTGTATGCCAAGTACATGAAGGATTTGGTGACGAAAAAGTGCACAGTGAGCCAAGAGCTTTCACAAGAACTTCAATAGTGTAGTGCCATCATGACCAAATGTTTTGTCCAAAATAGGGAATATCATGATGCATTTACCATTCCTTGTATCATCGGCGATGTTGAGTTTGCAAGAGCATTGTGTGACTTGGGAGTGAGTATAAATTTGATGCCTCTTATGATGTTTAAAAAGCTTGATTTAGGTTTACCTACTCCGATAAGAATGAGGTTATTGATGGTGGATAGGACAACAAAGAAGCCGGAGGGAATTCATTACGATGTGTTAGTCAAAGTGAATAAATTCATTTTTTCAGTGAATTTTGTGATTCTTGATTCTGAGTTTTATTTTGAGGTCTCTACTATTTTGGGAAGGCAATTCTTGGTCACTGAGAGAGCCTTGGTGGATATGGATTCTGGTCAACTTAGGTTCAGGGTTAACGATGCAGAGGTGGTTTTTGATATCCATCAGTCTATGAAGCACCCCGATGAAGTCAAAACCGAAGTGTTCTATTGAGGAATTTTTATGAATCAAGACGACTAATTGTACCACGACATTAAACAAGGAGTTTCTTAGGAGGCAACCCAAGCCCTTTCTCTATTTTTGCTTATGTTAAGTTTATTTTCATAGTGTGAATTTTTAGGTAGTGGATTGATTGTGTTTTGTTTTTCTCTTTTAAGACATTAAATTAGTTGTATGTTTGGATAATGGTGCATTTTGATATCAAGGTTTGCAGGCATTAAACAAGTTCAGAAAGTTGCTGAAAATAGCATTAGAAGTAGCCTATATGACCAGGCCTCCAAGTCGTAGTGCGCACTACGACTCGTAATCATGCCTCGTAGAGGATAACAGTGTTGATTGAAGTTAGTACTTACACTTCAAGACAACTTTATAATTTGTAGTCCCAACTACGAGTCATAAATTGGGTTCGTAGTACCCAGGTATATTCTTGAAATTTTTCTTAGTTTTAAGTGGTTTACGAGACCAAGAGCTACGGGCCGTAGTCAGTCCTATGACTCGTAGTTAGGGTTTGACCCGACTCAGAGATTTTTAAACGTCAACCTGAAGGGAATATAAGGGGTATAAATTCATTTTGACCCCATATTAAACCTTATTACTACCAATTTGTTCCCAAAACTTCCCTCCCCCACTATTCTTGATGATTTTATGACCATATTTCAGCGTGCCTACATCACTTTTACGATGATATTTTTCGAAGGCTAGGGTTTTCTACTCCCTTTTTTCTCCTTTTTTTCATCTTTCATCATAATCTACTGAGGTATGTTTCTTGGTTAAATTTCATGAACAACATAAGATGTCCTTTGAAATTCTTGACTAGGTTTGTGATTGAAATTAGTACTAAGAGTATTCATGGTAAGAATTGATGCTTTTGAATGAGAATTATGGTTTTTGTCGATTAGAATTCCTTAAAATTGATCATAGTTGTACAATTACCCTTGTTGCTAGGTTGTGATGATCATGTTCTACCATGAATTGTTGATTACATATTCCAAATGGGTTTGTGATGGTTGATTAATTGACTAAATCATGGTAGCATGAATTAGTGTATGGGTATATCGATTGTGTTGAAAATGATGGTTTAAGTGAATTCTTGATAGACTTGTAAACCCATATTCCCCAATAATTCATGTATGAGTTTGAGTGATTATGTTGTATATTTGGGGAATGAAGGTGTGGATTGTTCAAGGATGTTTTGGAGGGTTAATATGTGATTTTGAATTGTGAGGGTGTGATTTTGGGCAGATGTTTGATTTGAATATCATGATTAGGGTTCTTACCATGTTGTGCCTAATGAGTAGATTGAGAAAATTGCTTTGATGGTGTTTACATTTGTGCTTATGTGAGTTCTTATGGTTCATTTGGTGAATTCACAGGCACCTTATGTACCTGATGTCCCCTGCTACAAGGGCCTCCTATGATTCGTAAAAGGAACTACGGGCCGTTGTTTCCCCTTGTAGGGGAATACGGTGACCCAAGGTTCCTTAATACTCACTATATGAGACCTACCTACGGGTCATAGTGTCCACTAAGAACCGTAGTGGGATCTAGTGAACTTTAGCCCAGTCTAAGACTAGTAGCCACAGCTATGAGTCGTAACTGAGCCTCGTACTCAAGTTTAGTATAAACTTTTGCTAGGCACCTCTGGGCTATGAGGCCATAGTACGACTCGTGGTCTCCACTACGAGTCGTATCAAGGCCTCGTACTTACAACCTGCAACTGGTGTAGTGTTGATTTTTTAGAGTGTTTTCCTTTTGCTGTTGTTTATTTCTGTTCTTTTATCTGGTTTTGTTATTTGTTCTGGCAATTTAGGGATAATTGTTGGTTCGTAATGAATATTTCAGGTAAAATGGCTCCTAACAATAAAAATGTGGCAATTCGGGCCTTCAATAAGAGTCTAAAAGATGAGGACTCAAAAAACGAACATCATGAGGGCTCAAATGAAGAACCAAATGTCCGGATTGACCCTGAGGCTCAGAGGCCTCAAAGTAGAGCTTGGATTGCACAGGTTCCTCTGGAAGTTGATATTACTTCTTAGTATGATAAGGATGGAAGTGTGGATTGGTGTGAGTCCAATGATGTGTCCCAAAGCGGAGGAGAATCCCAGTGCTCGGTCGATACATCCATTTCTGCAGATGATCTTCAGCATCACCGATGGAGGATTGTGGTATGGAGGCTATCTACAGGTAGAGGTTAAAGCCTAAGGGTTAGGGGAAACCTATTAGATCATTCTGTGAGGAGCGCCAGTTAGTTGATTCAGGGCTGAGCCATTTTTCTGATTTGGAGGCCGAGATAAATAGGCATGCGCTCCGGTGGCTGACAGCGAAGCTGGGCAAGTACGCCCTACTTCTAGTTTGAAAGTTCTACGTAACATATGGAACCACTATCCTCCGAGATCTTCCCAAGGGAAAGAAAGCTATTAATCAGCCCCGATTGAGAGAGGTCCTAGTTCGAGGCCAGCGGGTGAACATTTCAGAGGAAACCATCTGCCGAGTACAGTTCGGGCCTAGTTATGGAGCGCCACAGCCCATAGTTGAGTATGACAGCCAATTGATAAGATAAGATGGGTTGTAATTGGGAAGAATGTGGACAAGAGGACCGAGCTCCTAAGATGTGTGGCTAGTTAGATATCAGAGGGTAACTCCGAGCCTACATGGGTCACCACACATATCTAGGCCATGGTGAACTCTTCCCTCTCCTTCGCTGCAAACTTTTGGTGGTCCATCATCTGATCTCGCATCCAACCCATATGCACTGATAATCTTATTACTTTAGAGCGATCAGTCTTACTAGCTAGCATCTTAGTTGGCTATGACATTGATTAGGTCCATGTGATGAGCAGATCCATGAGTCTGCACTTCGAAGGAATACATCCATGCTCTTTTCGATCCTGATCCATAAGTTATGTATAGAGTCGGGTGTGAGTTCTCTCCATCTAAGTTCACACATTGAGGCCCTTCACACCATGGATCCCAGTCTGATCAACGCTGATGAGAATTCGGTGGCCTTCCAGTGAGCAGCTTCCTCTCATTCCTAAGCCATTTCCTCCTAAGCCATCTGCAGAGGGTACAACTCTAGCTGCCACTACCACTACTCCAACTGCACCAGAGCAGCCTGCAACAGCTGACATCGAGGTGAGACCCTCTATAACTGCACTTGCACCAGAGTTATCTACACCTTAGGTTACTTATGTAGACTTTCCTATTATATGTGCTATTGCCTTTCAGGATGTGGTTCATAGGATATGAAAGATAGATGCCAAACTAGCTTGGTTGATGCAGCAGATCAAACCTTGGGTCCAGCAGACAGTTCAGGCTTTGGAGGAGAGGTCCAAGGAATTCATCCTTTCAGTTATGGGTAAGATGATTCCTATGGTGGATGCTCGGGTTAACACGTTCGAGGCTAGAGTACAAAAGAAGCTTGATGGGATCTAGTCTACTGACATTTCTACTTTCCAATAGGAGTTGGCCAAGTTCAAGGCCGACTTGATTGCATCACTAGCAGCCTCGATCACAACTCCAGAGCAGGCACTTGTGGGTGAGGATTTGATTGACCTATTTTCTTTAGACGAACAACCACATTCTCCTGGGAAGAGGCCTTGAGAGGATGCTAATGCAGTGGAAGGACAGAAAAGGTAGAGGACCTCTGAGCAGGAAGAGGAGCCAGAGGAGACACTAATTGGATATGCTGTGCAGAGATTGAAAGTTGAGGTGGAGCACCAGCAGTTACAGAAGCGAGATAGTTCGCTACACATTAGCATATCTAGCGCAGCTGCAGTCCAGACTACTCATGAAGAGGGAGCCACGTATGACTAGACTGATGCTGGTGCTTGAACAGCTTTCTAATGTTTGCAGTTTTTGATCCCTGTTCTTGTGACTATTTTTTGATAATTTGTCCTTACTATTGTTTTTGATTATATACTTTGAGGACAAGGTACATTTTTTTTGGTGGGTTATGGGAATTTATGGACTAGGGTGAAGTATGAGTAGCCTTTAGTCCACAACTATCCTAGTTTTGATATCCCAAGATTTTCTTATCGTGTTTCTTTTGCCTTGTGGATGATCTTTATTTTTAATGTTGAACTGGGATGTTTTGAGCTATTTTGTATATTTTGTTGATCTATGGTGATTTCATTTGGCATGTACACGGTTTGGATAGTTTTTATGGAATGCTTTGGAAATTGGTACCCACAAAATTTTTGTGAATTATGGTCATTTTTGCAATCTTGCATGTGTGAATGGTCGGCTATGTTTGGTCTGACTAAGTGAAGGAAAGTTGATGCTTGAAGCATGACCTGTGTATCTATGTTGGCTATGTATGCAATGCCATGTGTGTGTGAGTTGAATGTTGTTGTGTTCATGAATTGTTTACTAATTCAAAACTTTCCTTGTTACTCTGAGTTAGATTGCAGATTGTGTGAATTAGGAAGGGATCTTAGGCCATTGTTCTTTAATTTAGTCCACTCTTGCCTAAGTGACCCACCAAATGAAAGATTTTAACCCATGTTCCAAATGTTTGAGCCTCACATTAACTTTTTCTTTCTCTATACCTAACTAGCCTAACCTTATTTAGTGAAATACCTTGATATTGGCCTAATGTCATGACCCGCCACCATTCTTGCACTGATGAGAAGAATCTAGAGCCTCTGGGTGGTTTGCAGAAGACTGTAGAACCTTGTAGATATTTCTTGTAGTATGTAGTCCTCTCTAGACTTGTATAGAATCTTGTAGAGAATTCTAGAGAGTGGACTAAAGAGTAATTTTAGAAGGACTTGTTATGTAAATATTATTTGCATTTTGGCCCCTTAGGAGTAGTATAAATAGAGGGAGCCATTTCATTTGCCAACCATCTAGAAATCAAGTGTTCTAAAGTATTCTCCAATCAATGCACAAGTCTTCTTTCTTATAAAATCTCTCTTGACTTCTCTTATCTAGCGTTCCCCTAGCGGTCTTATTTGAAAGGCTTACTAATATTTGCAAGATTGTGAAAGAGGTGTGAGCAAATCGACTCGTGCTGCACGGAGATCTTAGTGGAAGTTCTAAGTCCGTGACAAAGTGGTATCAGAGCAGGTCTACTAAGGGAAATCATGGCAAGCGGTGACGTCGTCACTACCGCCAACGTCATGACAGAGGTTGGCAAGAAGTCTCGAAAGGGAAAGAAGAACTCCAAGAAGGATGAATTGTCGATCGAGCCTAAACCAAGTGAAGTCGTTACCACCCACTCACTCTCAGCCACAGAGGTGAGCAGAGATGAGCGTGGCGAGGAGCACGCAAATGTCACCCCTAGCATGGAGTGGTTCACAAGGGTAGAGACTGTCTGTCAAGTAGTTGAATTCCTTAGCAAGTTCTTGAACGAGTTCGATGGCAAGTTCAAGACCTTGGAGGAATTCACCCTTGAGAAAACTGACAACATACGCAAGGACATGGATCGGCAGAAAGCGGTTGAGGCTGAAGCGAAAGAAGTATTCACTTCCTTGGAGTGCCGAGTCGCTGTGCTGGAGGGTAGGTTCATGGACATGCTAGAGGCCATGAATGCTATGATGAAGGCACTCGAGGATGCCATTGAGGAAGGGAGGTATGATACATCAGCCGTGGAGAGGGAGGCTAGGATCAAGGCTCCCAAGCCACTTGTCTTCAAAGGCGCCAGGGACACGCAAGAGGTGGAGAACTTCTTGTGGCACTTGGAGAATAACATCAAGTGGAACAAGGTGAAGAGTGATGAAATGAAGATTAACATGGATGTACTCTACCTGATGGAGATGGCTATGTTATGGTAGAAATGCAAGGAAGCCGAGATAGGGAAGGGGTGATGCACGATAAGCACATAGGAGCAGTTCCAGAAGACCTTCTTCCCAAACAACATCATCTATGAAGCTAAGTGAAGGTTTAGGGAGTTGAAGTAGACCGACAACATTCAAGCTTCCATAAAGGAGTTTACCACCCTTACGCTTTAATACCTAACCTTACAGAAAAAGATACGATGTTTCACTTCATGGATGGATTACAGAACTAGGCTAGGACAGAGCTGGAACGAAGGCAACTATCCACTATCGATAAATCTATCTCCCAAGTTGAGGCCCTGACAGACTTCAAGCATGACAAAGGCAAGGCCAACGAGTCGAAAGGTGGCCATGCCAAAGGTGGGGGAGAACGCAACAAGGGTAAGGAACAACACCAGTCCAGGAGTCGGGATCGAGCCGACAATAGGAAGTACGGACGATAGGGTTATGCTGAGATGAAGGAGAAGTTGGCCATGGGAAGCAGCTGCTACATTTATGGAGGCCTGCACGGGTATGCTAGATTCGCTCAAATGGAGAACCTTGGAGCCACCCTGCGGGAGCACAAGGAGAAGGAGTCAAATGGCAAAGGGTAGAGCTCGGGCATCGCCTAGGTGAGAATGATTGGGTTATTTGCTACTATAGCCAAGCCAACTGGTAAGCAGGATGCTTACGCAACCCAATATGAGGACATGACCCTAAATGGTAAACCCGTACGTGCTATGGTAGACACGGGCGCGGAGGTTAACATCATGACCAAGGCAGCGGCTGCAGAGTTGCGGCTGAGCTACAGTCTGAGTAACACCCACCTTAAGACAGTTAATAACCCACCGACGCCTATGTGGATTCCATGGGGTAGACTTCACCATTAGGAAGTGGCAGAGAGGGAAGACCAACTATGTCGTCGCCCTTGATATCATATTCAGGCAAGAGTTCTTCTGATAGTGCCACACCTTTATATACCCATACCACCAACGCATGCTGGTATTTGAGTGGGAAGGGTATTGCATGGTACCCTTGATTGAGATTTCAAAAATAGAAAGCATTGCCCAACTATCAGCCATGTAGATCGTGAAAGGCCTAAAGAAGGGGGAACCCACATACTCAGTAACCATCATGAGTCCAGCTGAAGAAGATAGTGCTAAGGATACCTTGCCACTATGCATAGATAAAAAGCTAGAGGAGAACAAGGACGTTAAGCTAGAAAAGCTGTCAAAGCATTTGTCTCCTATATGGGAGGTAGGTCATAAAATTGAGCTGGAGCCATGGATAAGAACACCCACCTATCGCCTTACCATATGGCACAACCAGAGTTAGAGAAGCTAAGGAAGCAACTGAAAGAACTCCTCAAAGATGGCCAAATTTAACCATCTAAGGCACCATACGATGCACCAGTGCTATTTCAGAGGAAGAAGGATGGGTTGTTGCACCTTTGTATTGACTATCGAGCGCTAGATAAGGTAACCGTAAAGAACAAGTATCTGATCCCGCTCATAGTAGACTTATTTGATTGACTTGGGCAGGCCAAGAACTTTACCAAGGTAGATCTTAGAAAAGGGTACTACCAGGTACGCATTGCCGATGGAGATGAACCAAAGACCATGTGTGTGAGAAGGTACGGATCATTCGAGTGGTTGATGATGTCATTCGGCTTGACCAATAGTCCCACTACCTTTTGCATACTAATGAACAAGATTTTCCATCCCTACTTAGACAACTTTGTGGTGATGTACCTGGATGATATAGTCATCTAGAGCAACACCTTGGAGGAGCATGTGCAACACTTGAAGAAGGTATTCCAAGTCTTAAGAGCAAATGAGCTCTATATCAAGCGGGAGAAGTGTGAGTTCGCCCAGAACGAGGTCCACCTGTCAGGTCACATCATAAGTCAAGGCCAGGTGCAATGGACGAAGCAAAGGTACAAGCCATTAAGGAGTGGGAAGTTCCCACAAAGGTGATAGAGCTAAGATCATTCCTTGGGCATTCAAATTACCACCGACAGTTCATCAGTGGCTATTCTTCAAAGGCTGCTCCACTCACCAAGTTGGTAAAGAAAAACAAGTCATGGGTTTGGAGCAAGGCGTGCCAAGAGGAGTTTGAGGGCCTAAAAGCTACCATATCAAAGGAGCCGGTCCTTGACTTACCTAACTTCTCAAAAATGTTGGAGGTGCATACCCATGCTTTGGACTATGCCATTGGGGGTTTACTAATGAAGGAAAGACACCCCATCGCATTCGAGAGCAGCAAGTTAAACAATGCCTAACTACGGTACACCATATAATTAAAGGAGATGACGGTCATGGTGCATTGCCTGCGAACCAATAGGAACTACTTACTTGGCTCAAAGATAGTCAAAACCGATAATGTTGCTGTCACGCCCCAAAGTCCCATAGGGCGGACCGGCACCCGTTGTCGATAAGGCTCGGGAGAACCAACCTATAACTATATGCGTTCTATACATATTATAAGGGGTTTCTACCTTTAACATGC
>JAPFFP010059219.1:0-27507 GCA_026153255.1 Solanum medicagineum | reverse complement strand
TTTCTATCTAAGGCCATGTCCTCAGTGAGGTCGAGTTCCACCATGTCCTGTCTGATCACCTCCCTCCAGTACTTTTTTTGTCTACCTCTACCCCTCCGAGTCGCTCCCACCACCAACCTGTCGCACCTCCTAACAGGGGCATTGATACTCCTTCTCTGCACATGTCCAAAACAAGTGTGCAAAACAAGTAAGAAGAGTAACTATGGCATTGTGTTCTCTATAATTTCCTAATTTGGCATTACCAGATAATCACATTCTTTTCCAGTGTGTAGCATGTAAAACGGTAAGTTAAGTTTACCAAAGCCTTTTATCAAGGAGAGAGGTTTCGCTACGTTATTTAATCCATTCCCACACAATGACATTACTAACCCTTATATATTGTTCCAGTACAACCTCCTCTTGATCCAATTTAGTTGATTAGACGAGAAACCATCAATTGAATCCTGTTAATTAATCTCTTTTTTGATTCATTACTACCTTGATCCAATTAATAACACTAGGTGAGTTCTAATGTTGTCTGCCATTAAAAAGAAATCAAAATGAAGAAAATTAATCAATACATGCATGCACATTTTCTAAGAATTATGAATTATCCTGTTGTACCTTGTTAGTTTTCATGGTTCCCACCACCCTAGTTGTGGATTTAGCTACTCATATTCAATGTAGATGCAAGAATCATGATATATAATAACATAATTAAGTACTACAAGAATGACATTTAGAAAAAGAAATTCAAGCTCTTCAATGGAAATCACAAAGTATGAATTAACATCATAAAATATTGTTTCAAGTATTTTTCCCACTGTTCCTCACGTTCTCTCCTTGTAGTTACTGCTGCATATTGAAAATAACCTCACAGTCCTCTTTATAATGTTTAAAATACAAAATCATATCAAAATAGGAGAAATAGATTAAATAGGCACTACGAGCATCTCTCTAGGCCGTACTAAGTTCTACAGCCCGTAATCGATGCTATGTGGACTTCATTTTCAATTCTATGTTACACTTCTATGGGCCTTTTTCAAACTTACAGCTTGTATGGTGTTTCTTATTATGACTTTTCATTAACTTCCTACTTTCTGATCTTCAGGGTATGAAACCTTATCTATGACTCATGCTTCATTCTACAGCTCATCTTCATGTTTGTAGATTCAACTTCAAAAAATCTCCTCTTCACTTTTTTTGCTACAAAACCAACTCTATGGATTGTGGAAAATTCCACGGCTATAGAGGATGTCGTAGAATAGCAAAAACTTCAGTATTTACTCGCTTAGCTAAAAATCGTGCCAAATCTTGTAATCTGAAAAACAAACATAAAAACACATCAAATCCACTAACATTGCTTTGAGAACACATAAAGTTCCAAATTTTAAGCATAAAAAGTGTTGTATTTTGGAAGCTCATCAACTCTTATATTGAGACTTAAGATTCTAAGTGATATTACAAGGATTTCGTGGGATGACATAGCACCAAGTGGATAGGAGATTGAAGTTTATCCCATTAGTTGAGGCATGACCCATAAAAACTAAATTTCAAAGTCCCTAACTATGTGCCACCACAATTTCCCTTCTAGGCTAGGCTAGTGAATCCACATAGCCCATTTATGTTATTAAGTTGCATACAAATTTGATGGAGTTCCACCAGACAATTGGTCTCCCCATGTCAACGGGTTATGTCAGATTCCATGTAGTAGCTCACATGGTCTTATATGTCGGTTAAAGTCTTCTCCCACAAGTTTATGATTTCATGATATATATCTATTACAAATGATTTCTCATGCATAGACTCTCAAACATATGGAGATATATTCCTTGTGCATGCTTAAGCGTATATTATATTTATGAATGATGACATTGCAATTTCATACATGCATTGCATCTCATATACTAAATGCATTCCAATGTACTAATGCATATTTTGCCTGCATAATTTAACCATATATGGACAGACACTCCTCCGCCTGCTCATGGCTAGTATACAACGTTCAAGCCTAGCACTTTTATTTTTGGTGAGCCCCTTAGTTCAAGACTTAACCAGTTTCCCTTCTACGTTGTATTTTATTTTGAGATGATGTATTCTGGCCTTTTTGAGACATTTACTTTCTATGTTGTTAAATATTGGAGTCTTTTCAATTTAATAAAAATCGACAATTACTGGTTTTGACCGTCGATATGTTAGTCGATATGCTTTAAGGACAAAACTATGTTAGTATTTCATGATTTTTAATGTTGCTTCATTGTGTTAAAAAAGTTTGATAGGCCCTTCCCCATTTTACTTTTGCAATATTTATATGTTTATGCCTATGAATGCTTGAAATTCTTAAGATGGCTTAGGTGAGGTGCCTTCGGGTATTTTATTTATCGTGGGATGACTAGGCCCCTAGGTTAGGTCATTACAAGCAACATCCACTCCTCATGCTTGAAAAGCTGGGGCTCAAATCTCAATTCTCCTTATCTATCTCTGGGAAGCTGTTATATTATCTTCTTTAGTACGTTACTAGAAATAACATTGCCAGTACTATTAGGAGCCAGATTCTTCTCAACCCCTAGTGGCAAGTCCAACATCCCCCATAAAAAGATATAATCGTGGACTTTATTTATGCCATCTCTTTTTTCAACACATCATTCTTGACTTTTATAGCTGACGTGTTGATACCATCACCACCTTTTGACTCCACAATAGCCATTCTATCTTCCAATGCTTTTATCTTTGAGCTATGATCCTCTAAATTGACCTCTAACTTATCCATCCTCATTTATTGAGCTTCTAACAACTCCTTGTGCTTTTTTTCCTATTTTAATCTTTGGTCCAATGCAGTGGTGATGGCCCTTTCAATCAACTCGAGCAAGGAACACTCAACCCTAGTAGCCTTAATGTCGGCCTACTTGGCCAATTGGGCAATACAAAAAGTGGTAGCCCTTGGCATTTGGGGCTATTCTTCTGAAGCCTAAGGCTCCAAATGTGTAGACAATGAAGGAGTTGGGTGTAAGGACCAAGACTTAGTATGACATTTATGATGCTTGATTTGGTTCTAGAAAATTTTTGACCAAGGTGACGCCTTATAGGAACCTCCACGGGTCATGTGGCTCACTATGGGTCATGTGGAGGGTCCTTGAGTTTACCCTTGGCCTAATGTATCAAACGTTGGCCTTAATATAGAGTTTAAGATCAAGACACATAACAGATGAACCCACACAGTCCGTGTGGCACTTTATGGACCGCATGGAGCCTTGTGTGAAGTGGCCTTGGCCTTAGAAATTACATTTTGGGTGTTAGAGTGAAAATTTTATATATATGGGATCACCTTCTTGGAACTTTGTCAATGGAGAAGTTTTGAGAAGTGCTCCGTATGGATCTTGCCGTGCAAATTTTCTCAGTATGGAATTACTATGCGAATGCTTTGATAGTGGAAATTTTTCTAAGGATGGCTTCATGGAAGGGCTCACGGTCTGTGTGCCTTTGTACTGAACGTGTAACCCTCCCACGCATTAATGATATTTTCATAATTATGTCTTCTCCTAAGGTTCTTTTGTGACTTCTCTACTATCCAAAGTCATTCAAATGACCTATATTCTTCTTCTCTCATTCAAATTCATTCTCATAATTAGAATTATTCAAACTCACTCTGAAGAACTCCTCTTGAAGACTCTAGTGAAGGCTTAGCTTGGGAATCAAGGAAGGGCCCTATTCTTTATCAAATGCTTCTTGTTTCTTGTTAGTGAACATATGTATGTGGGATTGATTCATGGTCCCTTTCAACCATGAAGACCCAAGCTCTTTTACACTTGATTTATGAAATTTAAGTTTACTTTAAATATAAGCTTTTAAAATTATTTTTTATTTGATTCAATTGAGATATGGGATATATATTATTGATGAATTTAAAGTGATTTAAGCCCAAAAATGTTAAGCTACATGATTATTGCGAGAATTTGAATATGAATTGTCACTTTAAAGCTAGATTTAAGCATAGGTAATCTAAATTATGATTTGATTATGGATTTTACTTATGAATTTTCTTGGATTTCCTATTGTATTGTTGATTTAAGATTAAATCTTTATTGCCCATGCTATTCACATATCATTCATGGCCATATGCATTTATGAGCATTAGTTTTGATGAAAATTATCAGTGGGTTAAGCTCACATTTGGTTTTTTGAAAATTATTCAGTGAGTTAAGCTCACATATGTTCATTGATTCAGTTACTTAAGCTCACATATTAGTTATGAAAAGAATGTTATCACCTAAATGTCTATTGGCATTGGCTCTTTGAGCATATTATGTGTTTACACCATATTGTTATAAGTGAATAAAGTATTCCTATACATGAAAAGTATGGATTGAATTATGGTTTGGTTTTTTAGCCCAAGTATGAATGATTGTGAAGAATGTTTGGCTTTTATGATAAATGGTGCATTGAAATGATTTGAATTGACTTGTGCATCTTTTGAAAGCATGTATATGCATAAGTATTCTTGTGGGATGATGTCTTAGCACCTAATAGCTTGGGGGTGTCAGGGCTATCCTCAAGGGCCCTCTCCCTTTTATTGAACTATGTGCCAGCATAGGTATATGGTAACCATCTACCGAAATGACTGGTTCATAAGGTATGGTTGCAAATATTGATATGATATGATATGGAATTCTTGCTAACATGAACGAGCCATAAGAAAGGTTGCATTACACTGAAATGATCGGGCCGTAAGGAGTGGTGTAGTTTACCTTTGGCAAGTAATCTTCTCTCTCCCAATGGGAGGTCAACATTGGGCAAATTCATGTAATAGCTTGCATGAGTTTGAAATGTCGGTTATGGTCACATCCCAACTATATATGAGCATTATGAAATTTCAGGCATCTTCTATTTCATGGTATATTGTTGTATTACTTTCCTTTGCTATATATATCTTTCTATATTATGTGCCCTTGTCATTTAACATTGAAAGGAGGTTGATAAGTCATATGCATTGCAGGCCCACATAATTAGTATATTCAAATGTACTAATGCATACTTTTTGCCTACACGATCTAACCATGTAGGGACCGGAGACTACCTTCATCCACATTTGTCAGATAGATCAGATTTGAGACACTTGTTGTAGTGAGTCCTATCTTCTATGGATAAGCCACCATCAATCTCCCTTTTGTTGCTTCTGCTTATGTTATCTTTACTTTGAGGATGAGCCTGGGACATGTATCGGTCCCCCTCCTATTCTATTGATTAGAGGCATTGTTGGAGATCTTGTAGACTCTTGTACAAATACATTCTATATATTGTATTGTGGAGATTATGATTATGCTTATGGCTATCAATCAGATACAATTTATTATAAATTGTTTATGAGTATTATGATATGGATTTATGTTATTATGTGGAAGATCCTATGTCTCAATTTGTTCCCACAGAGTAAGTCATACTTACCTGCCCCTTAGTCATTCTGTGCTATATGTTATGTGAGTTCATTTAAATCCCTATCCTTATGATATCCCCATAGCATGAGCCCTACTTTCTCATCCTTTAGAACTATGTGTTTACTATTTCATATGCGCTTATGAACCGATAATGTGTGAACAGATGCTATGAGGCTTGTTTGAGAACTCTTGGGTTCCCATTCACCATGGTGCTGCTAGACCCTAGGTCATTGTTGTGTCAAGCTTGTTATCAGAGAACTAGGTTTATAAATAATCCTTAGTGTCCAACATGTCGTGTCGAGTAGAGTCCTATTTATGGGTATGAAGTCCACCATGCCTATTTTTGGGAGGGTATGATGGCATTCTAGGAATTGTCTCAGTTCTTCATGTCTTATTTCATGCATTGGACTGTGTATTAAGGTTTCCTAATCCTGATGATGTCCTTGCTACATTATAGAAGATGCCTCCACAAATAGATCCCTTACCAAGAATGGCCTCGGGTAATAAGGACCAAGTTCCTTAAGGGCCTATGGAAGAACCTATCCCTAATGGTGATTTCCCTACGAATATTGCTATGCTTGCTCAAGAGGTGACCACTTAGACTAGACAGGATGATCTCCCTCCTCGTTATCCTGCTCCAGCTTGTAGAGTGAGAGATTTCACCTAGATGAATCCTCTGGAGTTCTATGGGTCAAAGGGTAATGAGGATGGTCAAGAGTTTAGTGATGAGCTCTCTAAGATGTTGACTATTATAGGAGTTACTTCTAAGGATAAGGCTGAGTTAGCTCTTTGTCAGTTGAAAGATGTGACTCAAGTATGGTACACTTAATAGTTGATAGAGAGGGTTTGTGGCAATGCTATTAATTGTGAAGGGTTCAAGTTTGAGTTTCTGAATCATTTTTTCCCTCTGGAACTTCGGGAAGCCGAGATAAAAAAATTTATCAACCTCATATAGTGTGTTATGATTGTGAGGGACTATGCCCTCATGTTCACTAAGCTCTCAAAGTATGCCCCTATTCTTGTGGGTGACCTTTATGCAAGAATGCACAAGTTTATTTCTGGTATCTTTGATTTGGTTTTGAAGGAATGTCGTATGACTACGCTTATTCAGGATGTGGACATCACAAGAATCATGACATATGCTGAATAGATTGAAGGGCAAAAGCTCAAGGAGAAGAGGGTGTATGAATCTAAGAAGGCTCGTTATGATGGTGGGTTCTCTAACTCCAGGGGTGGTGGTTATGATCACTTTCAACAGGGCCAAAGTTCTAATGGAAGGTTTACAATGCTAGGGTGCCTCCTTCCATGGAACTAATTGGTCCACACTTACTCGATTTGACAAATGTGGAAAGAATGACATGGTTGCATGTTGGAAGGAGTTGGGCATATGCTTTAGGTGAGGTGATAAGAACCATAAGGTTGCTGATTGTCCTAAGGTTGCTCAGAAGGGTCAAGGTAGAGTGATTCAAGGTGATCAAGGCCAGCAGAGAACTCTTCAAGGTGGTGCCCTAAGGCATAACAGGTTCTATGCTTTGCAGGCTCATCTGGAAGTTTAGGAGACTCCGGATGCTGTGACTGGTATGTTAAAAGTCTTTGATTTTGATGCTTATGCTTTGCTCTGTCTGGGTGAAAATTTATCTTTTGTGACTCCTCTTTTGGTTGTTATGTTTGGTTTGAGTCCTGAAATTTAAAAGGAGCTCTTTTCGGCCTGTACTCCCGTAGGTGAGTTTATTGTTGCCAGAAAAGTCTATCAGGATTGTCCTATTTCTGTATTGCGTAAATTCTTTTTGTGTGATCTTTTGGAATATGAGATGTTTGATTTTGGTGTGATTCTCCAAATGGATTAGTTGCATGCTTCATATAACTCCATAGATTGTAGAACCCGGAAGGTCAAGTTCTAATTTCCACATGGACCCGTTATTGAATGGAAGGGTAATGACTTCGCTATTAATGGTCGATTTATTTCCTACCATAAGGCCCGAAAGATGATTTCAAAGGGGTGTATTTATTATATTGTGAGGGTTGAGGATGTGGAATCTGAGCCACCTACTCTTGAATTGGTTCTAGTCTTTAATGACTTTCTGGATGTGTTTCCCAAAGATTTGCCCGATATTCCTTCCAAAAGGAAAGTAGACTTTGGCATAGATCTTCTCCTTGATAGTCAACGTATATCTATTCCTCCTTATCCTATAGAACCGATTGAGTTGAAGGTGTTCAAAGATTGGTTGAAATACTTGTTAGAGAAAGGTTTTATTAGGCCAAGTATATCTCCATGGATGAAACGACCCCAAAAAGTGCAAAAAATGTGCCTCAGATGTGTCCGGAATCGTAATTTTCATATATCTCAAAATTTGCACATGATATTGAAAATCCAAATTCATATTTTTTATCCAGGAGCAAAATTTAGTGGGAGATGGGTATAACCCAAAGGTTAGAGGACCCATAGACAAAAAAATGTATTTCTCCAATTTTGCATTTCCAGTAGCAGTCCGTGACTGCTCCGCGATGTGGACCTGTTGTGGAGAAGTGTATTTTGTTGCCAATTTTTTTATCACGGTCCAAGGCATTTGGGTCTTGGGCCTAAGACTTCCCATGTGTGAAAATACCTATATTTAGCCACATTTCACTTTTATATCATACAAGACATTCCTCGATACTCTCTTAAACACTTAGACAAATATTTTACTCAAAATCGAGGGTTCCAAACTCATTCAAAATCTTAAAGATTTCACTCAAGCTTCAAGTATCCATTTCCTATCTTCATTAAGGATTCTCTAAAGTCAATGTATGTGGGTTTCAACCATTCGGTCCTTTCACTCAAGTTGCCCAAGCTTCCTTATTACCTAAATTACATATTTCTAATTTGATTATACTTATGGGTCTTCTATTATGAATGTGACTATGAACTATGCTGGGGTTTTGTAAAAGTGTGTTGGTTTATGGATGTTTTGAGCTATGATTCTTAGATCTATGTCGAGATTTGATGAAGGGTTTTGATGTATATTACATAAAGTATTACCAAGTGTTGGTGGGTGATTTTACATTGAATTTACTTGCACGATTTCACTCTTAAATTGTATGATTTTATACTAGCATCGCACATCCACCAAGTGCTTGACAAAATGTCCAGTTAATTTTTCCTAAGTTATTGAAGGCCTAATGCTTGGCCCATGAGTTAAGTGACTTTATGATGGTGAAAGGGTGGTATGAATGTGTTGATTTCATGAGATGTATCTATTGTGTTCTGAGTTGACCATAGCCAATTGAGGGGTGATGCCTCAATCACCTTGGATAGGGGTGGTAAGCCATCAACCATTTGAGGGGTTGGTACCTCAATCATCTCAGATGGGGGTTGTAAGCCATCAACCAGTTGAGGGTTTGGTACCCCAATCACCTTGGATGGAGGTGGTAAGCCGTCAACTAATTGAGGGGTTAGTACCTCAATCACTTCCGGCAGTCTACCAATTGAGGGGTTGGTACCTCAGTCCCTTCTAAGGGGTGGTCTACCTTAGGTTCCAAGTACTAAGTTGCTTGGTCAATGACTATTATCTATCCCTACACATGATATTTTATATATATATATATATATAAGCATGATTACTCCAAGCATCATTCATGCATGCCATATTGTTATAAGTTCATCTATTGCCTTATTATGCATTTTGACTATGTTGCCTATCTATTGTTGCATTGCATCCTACATACTTATTACATTTGTCATGACCCAAGCTTAGGACCTAGATGTGACACGGTGAATGGGGAACCCGAAGGAACCCCAAACAAGCCTCTTAACTTGTCATTACACATCTTTGGTCAAGAAAGCATACAAAACACATATAGATTAAGAATAGGGGCAATCAGGCTAAGGGATAGTTTGCATAAACCTCATAATCAAGAGTTAAGAGTCAAAGCTCATAGGTAACTACACAATATGTCCAATAAGCACCTCTAAATACAAAGGTATAGCGGGGGCCAAGACAAAGTAACCGGGCTCATCCTTAGAGTCAAATAACACATAAGATAGTGTCTAAATACATGGATAAGAGGAAAACATAAACCTAAGTCCCCGTAATAAAGGACTCACCAACAAGCTTCAAATAGCACCGTCTAGCCACATGGAGGATGATGATGATCAACTTGGGCACTAGGTCCAACATGGTGATATCATGTAGGCAAAGTATGCATTAGTACATTTGAATGTACTAAGTATGTGGGATGCAATACAACAAGAGATAAGCTTCATAATCAACATGCATAACTATAGACAATAGGCATGATATAGTAATATGACATGTATCATTAATGCATAAGTAAAACATGCTTTACAAACCCATGCTCTTAAAGAATATCATATGTGTAAAAGAGACCAAGCTAGATTTCCAACGTATGAACCCCTTGGTAAGTTAGTGATGTTCCACCCCATTACTTAGGTGGATGAGTATTAACCCTCATCTAGGTTGATGAGTACAAACCCCAATCTAGGTTGATGATGATGCCACCCCAGCACCCTAGTGGATGAGTATTAACACATATGTAGGTTAGTGAGTACAAACCCCCATCTAGGTTAGTGATGATGCCATCCTATCACTCTGGTAGATGAGTATCATCTAGGTTATCTGGGTGTGATACCCCCCGGATTGGGCTTTGTCTAGTACTACACTTTATATAGGATTCATCATATAGTCTAATGCAGCACTCGACATAGGATTCATCATATACATAATCTCATTTCATCAACACATCATCATTCATATCTTATCTCATTCTTTGGACCTTCATTTCCACAAGAAACCCTAGCCGAACATTTTATCAAACACCTTAGGGGTGTGTAATGGGGGTAAAGGACCATGCCATTTAGAGATGATATCATGCAAGAAAATTAGTAGTAAAACCATCAGTCAA
The DNA here is from genome assembly GCA_026153255.1 of Solanum medicagineum. NCBI lineage: Eukaryota > Viridiplantae > Streptophyta > Magnoliopsida > Solanales > Solanaceae > Solanum > Solanum medicagineum. The sequence goes on along the minus strand of JAPFFP010059219.1, from coordinate 17,194 downwards.
CACCTTGCAACACCCCCAAGACATTCACATCAAAATCCCTCATCAAATCCAACATTAGATCCAAGATTTAGAGCTCAAAACATGCTAAAACAACGATACTTTCAAGAACTAAAATCACTACGCAGTAAATTTCTCAATATACAAGACCCAAATGTAAAATCAACTTTAAATCATGCAATATTAATAAAAAGGAGACTTAAGCACCATGGGTGAAAGGACCCAATGATTCAACACCACACACCTTAGCTTTTGAAAAGTTCTTGGTAAAGGTTGACAATGGAGACTTGAAGCATGAAGAGAATCCTTGAATCCGGACGAGGGTTTTGAGTCTTGGAATTTGGAGTGAAAATATGGCTAAGAATTATTATCCAAGACTAGGATATTCTTATACGTGAGGGTTATGTCCTATGTCATGCTATACAGTTGTGAAAATATGGAGTGTAAAATCATCATAAGTTTACCAACTTAAACATGAATGTATAAAAATGACTTAGGGGCTGGAATGTAGGGCTTGAAATCACATATGAGACTTAGGATTAGTACTAGCTTGATTGGAGTGGAAAAGATAAGGATACCGCTTTGGCATGTCTGCTTCGGCCTCCCAAGTAGCACTTTTGACTTGTTGGTTCCTCCAAAGGACATTAACGAATGCCACCTCTTTGTTCCTCAATCTATTTACTTACCTATTAAAGATCTGAACTAGAACCTCCTCATAGGTTAAGTTATCCTTAGCAACACCCACAATATAAAGAGGCACAATGGAATTAGGATCACTAACAAAATTTCTCAACATAGAGACATGGAATACCGGATGAACCAAATTCATTGCACTAGGCAACTATAACTCATAAGATACCTTGCCAACCCTCTTTATCATCCCATAAGGACCAACATACCTTGGACTCAACTTCCCTTTTTTGCCAAAATAGACCACACCTTTCATATGAGAAACCTTCAAATAAACCTAATCACCCACATGGAATTTTAGGTCTCTTCTTCTTACATCGGCATAAGATTTTTGACGACTTTGGGCTGTTCTTAACCTTTCCCCAATCATCTTAACCTTCTAAAGAGCACCCATAACAAGATCCGGCCTCAATAAAGCCACCTCTCCAACCTAAAACAACCCACCAGTGATTTACAACATCTCCCATAAAGAGCCTCAAATGGAGCCATACCAATGCTAGAGCAATAGCAATTGTTGTAAACAAACTCAATCATTGGAAGATGGTCATCCCAACCTCCTTTAAGCTCCAAGACACACACCCTAAGAATATCCGCAATTGTTTGAATTGTCCTCTCGGCTTGGCCATTCGTTTGAGGGTGGAAGGCCGTACTAAGGTGAACTTTGGTTCCAAGACCCCTTTGAAAAGATCTCCAAAAATGTGAAGTAAATTGTGCACCATGATCCAATATGATGGATAAAAGAACCCCATAAACCTCACTAAATCATAGATGTACAACCTTATATATTGTTTATCGCCATATGTAGTCTTGACCGGTAGAAAGTGAGCCGATTTCGTCGTCCTATCAACCACTACCCATATGGAATCAAAACCTTTCCTAGTCTTGGGCAACCCAACCACAAATCCTACTTCCAAGTAGGAAGCTCTATGTCTTGGGTTAGGCCACCCGACCTTTGATGCTCGACTTTGACTTGTTGACAACTATGGCAACTGGTGAAAAATTTGGCAATATCTCTCTTCATGCCTCCCCACCAATATACATCTCTCAAGTTTCTATACATTTTGGTAGAACCGAGGTGGATAGAATAGGAGGAATTATGGGCTTCATCAAGAATTCTCTCCCTCAATTCATCAACACAGAGTACACACAACCTATCTTGGTATCTAAGGACCCCATATCCCCCTTGGGAGAAAACCTCTATCTTGCTCTCTTTCACCAAAGCCTTCAACTCAAGCAAGGAGGAGTCTAGGTTTTGTTTTGCTATCACTTCATTAACCAAAGAAGATTTAGAACTATCAACAACAACAACACCATCACCCATATCTTCTAACCTCACCCCCAACCTAGCCAATCTATGCACCTCCCTAGCAATCTCCCTATCACCACCATTCACATGAGCTAGACTACCATAGACACTAGACTCAAAGCATCAGCCACAATATTAGCCTTACCCGGATGATAATGCACACTCATGTCATAGTCTTTAAGGAGTTCAAGCCACCTTCTTTTCCTCAAGTTGAGATCTTTTTGAGTAAAGACATATTAAAGGCTCTTATGGTCGGTGAAGACATCAACATGCACCCCATATAAATAATGACGCCAAATCTTTAATGCAAATACGTGGCGGCTAATTCAAGATCACGGGTAAGGTAGTTCCTTTCATGCACTTTGAGTTGCCTAGAAGCATAGGCTGTGACCTTACAATTTTGCATTAGCACACAACCCAAACCAACTCTAGATGCATCACAATACACAACAAAACCCTCAAGCCCATCCGGTAGTGACAATATAGGAGCAGACACAAGTCTATCTTTCAATGTTTGGAGTATTTTCTCACATTCATCGGTCTACACAAACTTAACCTTCTTTTGAGTCAATTTTGTCATAGGAGAATAAATGGAGGAGAACCTATTCACAGACCTTCTATAATAACCCGCAAGGCCTAAGAAACTCTTAATATCCGATGGGGTCAATGGTCTAGCCCAATTCCTAGTCACATCGGTTTTCTTAGGATCTACTTTTTATATCATCCCCTGACACTACATGACCCAAGAATGCAACCAACTTTAATAAAAATTCACAGTTGTCATATTTAGCATATAATCTCTCCTCCCTCAATCTTTGCAACACAGCCCTCAAATGACCCATATGCTCCTCCCTAATATGTGAATAAATCAAAATATCATTAGTGAAGACCACAATGAAATAATCAAGGTAGGGCTTGAAGACCCTATTCATTCGGTCCGTGAAGATGGCCAGTTCATTAGTCAACCCAAAAGACCTCACCACAAATTCATAATGTTCATATCTAGTCTGGAAGGCCACCTTGGGAGTATCACACTCCCTCATCCTCACTTACCGAAGATTAATCTTAGAGAAAAAGTTAGTCCCTTGCAATTGGTCAAACAAGTCATCAACCCTTGGAAGAGGATATCTATGGTTTATAGTGACCCTATTGAGTTATCAGTAGTCAATTCACATTCTAAGTGACCCATCTTTCTTCTTTACAAGCAACGCTGGTACACCCCAAGGTGATTGGCTAGGTCTAATAAATCCCTTCTCCAACAAATCTTTCAATTTCTCCTTTAACTCCTTCAATAGCTATGGGGCCATACGGTAAGGGGGAGTGGAGATAGGTTGGGTAAAAGGAAGGAGTTCTATGACAAAATCTATCACCCTTTTGGGAGGGACACCGGGAAGGTCATTTGGGAAGACATCAAGAAACTCATTTACAACCGGAACCGACTCAATGGAAGGGACTTTGGACTCCACATCTTTGACTCTCCCCAGATGATACAAGGACCCCTTGCAAATCAATCTATGGGTTTTAATATAGGAGATGAACCTATCCCTCACTACTACATCATGACCTTCCCACAAGGACAGGCTCATTTGGAAATTGAAACTTGACCCTACGGGTTTTACAATAAATAGAAGCATAGTTTACATGTAACCAATCCATCCCAAGGATAACATCAACATCAACCATATCTAATTAAACAAGATGACAAGGTAAGATTTTATGCAAGATCCAAATCGAACAATTTCTATACACCCTCCTAGCAACAATAGAAGCACCAATAGAGGTATACACCTTATATGACTCATGCAACAACTCCGATTCAACATGGAACTTTTTAGCAACAAAGGGGGTAACAAAGGAAAGGATAGCACCCAGATCAATCAAAGCATATACATCAAGATCAAAGATTTTCAATATACCAGTAACAACATTGGGGACCTCACTAACCTCTTGCCTTCCATGTAGACATAGAATCAATTGTGCCTTGGGGCACAACCTTGAGGACCACCTTTACCCAATAGAACATCATTTGCACCCCGAACCTTGCCACGGTTTCTTGGACAATAAACCCTTTTGTGACCAAGATCCCCACATTCAAAACATGCATTGGAACCCTTCAAACATGGGCCCTTATCACTAATCCCACATGTAGTACACACATCATTAGGAGCCATACCAACAATACCTTGAGGCCTAGGGAAGTCATTGGCAAACCCCCTATTTGTAGCATGAGGAGGCCTTTGGCCTTGAAATCTAGAACTCTTTTGGAACTTTCCCTCAAAACGGGCTCTCTTGGCCTCATGACCTCTCATCTTACTCAACTTTTCTTCTTCCATTTGCTTGGCATATGTCATCAACCGAGATAAGACCATATCACTAATAAGCAAGGCGGACCGATACTCTTCACTTACTAAAATAGAGACACCATAACGAACTTATTCATCCTTGACCTAGAATGGGCCATCAAGTGAGGAGCATACTTGAAAGTTGATGAAATTTCAGGGCATACTCCCTCATACTCATACCACCTTGTTTCAAGTTCATAAACTCAACCAAGTTTTCTTCACTAAGCTCAAGAGAGAAGAACTGATTAAGGAAGGCCAATTTGAATTCCTCCCAAAGAACCACATAGCCATTACCCTTCTTACCTTTCCATTGATCAAACCAAATTTGGGCTACCCCCTTGAGTTGGTACGTTGCCAACTCCGCCTTCTCATTCGGCCCAACACCCATGATCAATAAGATTTTGTAGACTTCATCAATAAACTCTTGTGGATCCTCATCCACCTTAGAACCATGGAAAATCAGAGGATTCATCCTCATAAAATCCCTTAACCTAGTTCTCGAGGTAGTAGTATGAGGGGCTTGGGCCCCTTGTTAGACTTGGTTGGCTACCACTTGTGCAGGCATAGTAAGAGCATCCTAGAGCTCACCATTGGTAGGTTTCTCCTTGGGAGTTTGGGCCCGTCTTCCTCTAGTATTCTGCATGATCTAGCATAGCAAAGAACAATCGTAGGGGGGAGTACTTATCACAACTCTATAGCATGACTTAGGACATGAATAAGGGAAACATTTCCTAAAACACCTCATAGCCTCCTACAGATAGTCATGGCGCACTTCACAACCATGAATAGGAATCTAATTGGCGCAATGTACTGGACTCTGATGATTTATCAACCTAGTGCTCTGATACCAAGTTTGTCGCGACCAAGCCTAGGGCCTAGACGTGATACGACGAATGGAGAACCCGAAGGAACCCCAAACAAGCCTCTTAACTTGTCATTACACATCCTTGGTCGTGGAAGCATACAAAAGACATACAAAATAAGAATAGGGGCAATGGAGCTGCATAAACCTCATAATCAAGAGTCAAAGCTCATACATAACTACACAACATGTCCAACAATCACCTTTAAATACATGGATAGAGCAGGGGCCAAAACAAAGTAACCGGGCTTACCGTTATAGTCAAATAGCACATAAGATAGTGTCTCACTACATAGATAAGAGGAAAACATAAACCTAAGTTCCCAAAATGGAGGACTCACTAACAAACTTGCAATAACACCATATAGATACGTGGAGGAGGAGGATGATCAATTTGGGCACCAGGTCCTACATGGTGATATCATGTATGCAAGAGTATGCGCTAGTATGCAATGCAACAAGAGATAAGCTTCATAATCAACATGCATAAAATGGACAATAGGCATGATATAGTAATATAACATATATGATTAATGCATAAGTAAAACCTGCTTAAGAAACCTATACTAATATAGAATATCATATGTGTAGAAGAGACCAAGTTAGATTTCCAAAGTATGAGCCCTTTGGTAAGTTAGTGATATTGCCACCCCATCACTTAGGTGGATGAGTATTAACCCTCATCTAGGTTGATGAGTACAAACCCCCAGCTCGGTTGATGACGATGCCACCCCATCACCTTAATGGATGAGTATTAACACTTATGTAGGTTTGTGAGTACAAACAGCCATCTAGGTTAGTAATGATGCCACCCCATCACTCTGGTGGATGAGTAATACCTGTCATCTAGGTTATCCGAGTGTTAGACCCCCTGGATTGGGCGTGTTCAAGTATTACACTTTATATAGGATTCATCATATAGTCTAATGCAACACTTGACATAGGATTCATAATATACATACGCTCATTTCATCATCATGTCATCATTCATGTCATATCTCATGCTTTGGACCGTCATTTCCACAAGAAACCCTAGCCAGACATTTTATCAAACACCTTGGGGTGTGTATAGGGAGTAAAGGATCATGCAATTTAGAGATGAAATCATGTAAGAAAATCAGTAGTAAAACCATCAGTCAACACCTTGTAACACCCCCAAGACGTTCACATCAAAATCCCTCGTCAAATCAAACATTAGATCCAAGATTTAGAGCTCAAAAACATGCTAAAACAACCATACTTTCATGAACTAAAATCACTGTGTAGTCATTTCTCAATATACAAGACACACATGTAAAATCAACTTTAAATCATGCGATATTAGTAAAAAAGAGACTGAAGCACCATGGTTTAAAGGACCCAATGGTTCAAGACTACAAACCTTAGCTTTTGAGAAATTCTTGGTGAAGGTTGACAATAGAGACTTGAAGCTTAAAGAGAATCTTAAATCCTGATGAGGGTTTTGAGTATTAGAATTTGGAGTGAAAATATGGCTAAGTGTTATTAGGGATATTGGGAAATTTTTAGAATTATATAAGGGTGAAATTTGATTAAGTATAGCTAAAAGCACGTTCGGGAAACTTGGGCCCAACATTTAGAATATTTTGGACTGCACTTAAAAAAACTGCCAGGTGAAAAATACATCTTCACGTCGCGGAGAAGACGCGGAGCAGAATTTGTACTAAGGCGCACCCAAGGTGCATCGCGGAGGCTTCACAAACTGCTCAGTAGAAATCTTCACTAAGAAAATTATAATTGCTATTCGTTCTCTCTTAAATTACCCTTTATCACCTAATTTTGACCCCCGAATCACAAATATGAAGTTGGATTTTCGAAATAACGAACATATCTTTAGATATAAGGAAATTAAAATTCCAGTCATTTTGAGGCATGTTTTTGGGAACTTTTTGGGGTCGTTTTAACATTCAAATGTACTAATGCATACTTTATGCCTACATGATGTTACCATGTAGGAACTAGAGGCCCACTTGATCATTCCTCTCCTCCACATGGCTAGTTAAATTATGAGCTAGAACATAAAACTTAGTGGTGGCCAAAGTACTTCCGAGGTAAGGACTACACCTTCCAAGTTGGATGTTCCTCGACCCAAGTCTTTCAAAGGGTCAAGGAACGAGCTAGACAATTTTATCTAGAGTATGGAGCAATACTTTAGGGCACTCGCCATGACCGACGAAGCCCTAAAGGTGGACATGGCAAGTCTCTACCTTGAGGATACCGCGATGGTATGGTGGAGAAGGAGAAAGGGGGACATAGAGAGAGGCACCTGCTCTATTGGCACCTTGTCGGAATTCAGAGAAGAACTCAAGAGGCAGTTTTAACCCAGCAATGTGGAAAAGGAGGCATGAGGCAAGCTGAGGAGACTGCAGCATAAAGGAAGCATTTGGGAGTATGTAAGGGAGTTCACAGAGGTACTTCTTAAGATCCCTGACTACCCTGATAAGGAAGCTTTCTTTGCCTTCATGGATGGGTTACAACAGTGGGCAAAGCTTGAAATCCAAAGACGAGGGGCTCAAGACTTGACCACTGCTATCTCCATTGCAGAGTCCCTTATTGAGTTTAGGAAAGTAGAGAAACCTAAACCCAAGGATAAGGGCGGCAAGGGAAAGGGTGGAGGAGACTTATATCGGGGCAAGGAGGCAACGGAGAAGGCAAAGGGACCTAAGGAGCAGCAAGCCAAAGTAAGACCCTGATTAGTTGCTTCTTTTGTGAGGGGCCACACAAGGTGAGAGAATGCCCCAAAAAGAGCAAGCTCTCAGCCTTGATTGAGGAACGCGAGCAGGAGGAGGCGAAGATGGGGGCACTACGGCTCCTCAGTGCAATCGAGGCGAAGGTAGAGGTGCCCAAAATGAGAAGAAGGGGAGGTTGTTCGCTGAAGCCAGGATCAGAGGGCACACCATGAAGGCATTAGTTAACACGGGCGCTAACAACAACTTCCTCACCCTTTAGGAGGCAAAGAGGATGGGCATCCAATTCGAGAAGGGACGTGGTTGGCTCAAAGGAGTCAATTCTGCACCAATGGAGACCTTTGGAGTTTCCCAAAACGTATAGGTAAGCATAGGAAATTGGAACAGCCAAATCAATTTCTCCATGGATGAGTATCCACTTGTTTTGGGTATTGAGTTCATGGACTAGGTCAAGGCCGTCCCAATTCCCTTCGCGAACTCACTGTGTATTTTGGAGAAGGGTAACACTCATCTAGTCCACTAGAGAGGGAAACTCGACTTTAAGAGAAGCAGATTTCTGCCATGCAACTCGCCAAAGGCGTAAACAAGGAGGAGCCAACCTATCTCGTCGCACTGAAGGAAGAAGTTGTCGTTCTTCCAGCCAATGAACTGCACAAAGGAGTTAAGTACGTCTTAGAGGAGTTCAATGACGTGATGCCGCCCGAGCTGCCGAAGAGGTTACCACCAAAGAGGGAGGTGGACCACAAGATAGAGTTGGTACCATGTGCCACCCCACTTGCGGCAGTGCCGTACCGCATGGCGCCTCCGGAGCTTGAGGAATTCCGGAGGAAATTGAAGGAATGATGGACATGGGATATATTCGTCCATTAAAAGCGGCTTATGGAGCCCCAGTCTTGTTCCAGAGGAAGCATGATGGATCGCTCCGTTTATGCATCAATTATCGGGCGCTCAACAAGATCACAGTGAAGAACAAGTACCCGATCCCACTCATTGCCGATCTCTTTGATCAACTTAGCCAAGCACGATGGTTCACCAAGTTAGATCTACGGTCAAGGTATTACCAGGTCAGAATCGCCGAGGGAGACGAAACAAAGACTACTTGTGTCACGAGGTTTGGTTCGTATGAATTTCTGGTCATGCCTTTCGGACTCACCAACGCGCCAGCGACATTTTGCACCCTCATGAATCATGTCCTACAACTGTTCTTAGACAAGTTCGTGGTGGTGTACTTGGACAATATTGTCATGTATAGCAACACTCTGGAGGATCATGTAATCATTTAAGACAAGTCTTCTAAGTACTCCGGGCGAACGAGCTGTGTGTGAAGAAGGAGAAATGCGCATTTGCTCAACGAGAAGTCTCCTTCTTGGGACACATTGTCGGAGAGGGAAAGCTCAGGATGGATGAGTCCAAGGTTCGGGCTATACAAGAATGGGAGCCACCAAAGAAGTTCCCCGAACTTTGATCTTTTCTTAGATTAGAAAATTACTATCGGAAGTTCATCAAGGGCTATTCAGCTATAGCCGCTCCCATCACAGATCTACTGAAGAAGAACCGGACCTGGGAGTGGGACGAGAAATGCTAGGCAGCATTTGAGGCACTAAAAGAGGCCGTGATCAAGGAGCCGGTGTTGGTTTTTCCCGACCACACTAAATCATTCGAGGTACAGATGGATGCTTCAGACTTTGCCCTGGGAGGCGTCCTGATGCAAGAAGGGCATTCAGTGCTGCAGCAATCACTATGGTTGTCGTGGACCGATTCAGCAAGTACGGATCATTCATACCGGTCCCAACCAAGTTCAATGCTGAGGATGCTGCCCGACTATTCTTCAAACATGTGAAATATTGGGGCGTCCCAAAGATAATAGTTAATGATCGGGACACTCGTTTCACAGGAACGTTCTGGATGGAGCTCTTCAAAATCTTGGGGTTTGAGCTCAACTTTTCCACAAGCTTTCACCCACTGACGGATGGCCAGACGGAGAGGGTGAATACCATGCTGCAACTATACCTGCGGCATTATATTAGGGCCAATCAGAAAGATTGGGCTAAGCTTCTCGACATCGCCCAATTTTCTTATAATTTGCAGAAGAGTGATCAACTGGGGCGAGTCCGTTTGAGATGGCCACGGGACAACAACTAATGATGCCACAAACTATGGCCATTGGTTACAAAGGGCCTAATCCTTCCGCTTAAAAGTTTGCAAAAGGATGGCACGAAAAGGCAGACTTGGCAAAGTCTTACTTAGCAAAGGTCGCGCAGCAAATGAAGAAGTGGGCCGATGCTAAGAGAAAACACCTAGATTTCGAGGAAGGAGACTTAGTCATGGTGAAGCTCCTTCCTCATCAAAGCCGATGGCTGGTTAAGGTGCACAAAGGGCTAGTAAGGCGCTACGATGGGCCGTTTCCCGTGGAGAAACGCATCAGCAAGCTAGCTTACCGCTTGACTCTACCCTCACACTTGGAAATACATCCTGTTTTTCATGCGAGTCTGTTGAAGCCGTACTATCAGGATGAGGATGATCCAACCAGGGGTGAATCAAAAAGAGCACCAACAGCCATCACAATGGTGCCGGAGCAAGAAATGGAAGAAATTCTTATGCACCAAGTCATTCCCAGATGGGGGACTCAACCCAGTTATACCGAGTACTTTGTGAAATGGAAGGGGTCTCCCGGCAGCGAGGCGAGCTGGGAACATGAGCTAACATTGTGGGACTACCAGAACCTGATCCGAGCCTACAAGGAGGAAGCGTCGAGGACGTCGCCAGATTGATTGGGGTAGAATGAGACGAGCCCCTCAAATTCTACCCAAAATATTCCTTAGGAACGTGTAGAGCTTGCAAGAAGGGCCTGAAAGCTTCCGGAAGATTCAAGACTAGTGTAGAATAGTGTTGAAGTCTTTAGGTCCCTCTAGAATTGGGTGGAAGAATCTAGAGAGGGACTAACATGTAAATATGTAGGTACTTTTTGTGTAAATATTATTTACACCTTGGCCCCTAGGAGGTAGTATAAATAGGAGGGCCATTTCATTTGTTAGGCATCCGGAAATCAACAAGCAATCAAGCATTGTAAAGCTTTCAAGAGTTCTCCAATAAAGAGTTCTTTCTTTGTTCCTCCAAAGTTCCAAGTTCCAAGTTCCTTCATAAAGTTTCTTAAGCTTAGTCTTTCTAAGTTTTGCTAAGCTTCGGGAGTTAGGCTAACTAGAAACTTAAGCGTGGAAAGCTTGCCAGGCTACACAGTTCGTTGGAATTATGACCAAGTCTATGACACCAATGATGGGTAATTATATGTTAAGAGGCTTGATTGGGGTTCCTTCAGGTTCCTATTCGCCATATCACGTCTAGGCCCTAGGCTTAGATTGTGACAAATATAGTATCAGAGCACTATGTTGTTAATGGTCCTCGGCATCCAACATTGTGCATTGATTAGAATCTTATTCATGATTGTATTGTGCACCAAAACTATGAGTAAGAGGCTACGAGACATTTTAGGAAATATTTCCCTTCTTCTTACACTATATCGTGCTACGGAAGTTAAAGTAAGGTTTTCCCTCCTCCAATGATTGTTCTTTGCTATGCTAGATCATGCCTAGAACAAAAGGAAGAAGAGCCCGCACAGCCGAAGAACAACTGGCTCATGGAGAGCTCCGGGATGCTCTCACCTTGCTAGCTTAAGTTATGGCTAACTATGCCAATTGAGGGGCCTAAGCTCCTTGTGCTCCTACTTAAGCATCTCGGGTAAGAGACTTTATGAGGATGAAACTGCCAAAATTCAATGGTTCTTAGGTGGATGAGGATCCTCAAGAGTTTATTGATGAGGTATACAAAGTGTTCACTATCATGGGTGTGAGGTCTGAAGAGAAGGTGAAGTTAGCGGCCTACCAACTCAAGGGGGTGGCCCAAGTATTGTACACTCAATGGGATAAGGAGAAGGGGAAAAACAATGTGCTTTTATGGGAGGAATTTAAGGCGGCTTTCCTTAATTGATTCTTCCCTCTTGAGCTTAGGGAGGACAAAAGACGGAGTTCATGAATTTGAAGCAAGGAGCCATGAGTGTGAGGGAGTATACCCTCAAGATCTACCAACTCTAGAAATATATTCCACACTTGGTTGATGAATCGAGGTCTAGAATGAATAAGTTTTTGATAGGTGTATCGAATTTAGTGATTGAAGAATATCGTACTGCCATGTTGATTAATGACATGGATTTGTCTCGCTTGATGACATATGCCGAACAATTGGAGGGGGAGAAATTGAGGAAGAGAAGGTGTCATGAGGCCAAGAGGGCCCATTTTGATGGTAAGTTCCAAAGTCACAAGGGTTCCCAGTTTCACCAAGGCCGAGGGTCTTCTCATGCTCTCAGTGGAAGATTTGCCAATGACTACCCAAGGACCCAAGAGGTTGGTGGTGTGATGCCTAGACTCGTGTGTCCAAAGTATGGTAGGGGTCATGGTGGCCCATGCTTGAGAGATACAAATGCTTGTTTTGGTTGTGGAGAAGTAGGCCGTAGGATGATTAATTGTCTATGTAATCACAATAGGGTAAGAATGTTTGTGCAGTTCATTTGGGGAGAAGAGGTCAACAAGGTGGTGCCCCAAGGCACAATCGGTTTGATGCACTCCAAGGGAGACAAGGGGTTGATGAGGTGCCCGATATCGTCACCGGTATGTTAAAAATCTTTGATTTTGGTATGTATGCATTGATAGACCCGGGTGGCACTCTTTCTTTTGTTACTCCTCTTATTGCCAAAAAGTTTCATGTTGAGCCCGAATTACTGTGTGAGTCTTGTAAGGTGTCTACTCTTACTGTCGCGAGAAAAATCTATAGAAATTATCCCATTTGCATCTTGCATAAAATAATGCCTTGTGATCTTGTTGAGTTGAATATGGTTGATTTTGATGTCATTCTTGGGCTGGATTGGTTGCATGCATATTATGCCTATATTGATTGTAGAACCCGTAGGGTCAAATTCCAATTCCCAAATCAACCTGACCTTGAGTGGAAGAGTCATGATGTGGTGGTCAAAGGTAGGTTTATCTCTTGCATTAAAGCCCAAAAGTTTATCTCTAGGGGGTATCTCTATCATCTTGTGAGGGTTAAGGATGTTGATTCTAAAGCCATTCCTATGGAGTAGATTTTGGTGATTAGTAAGTTTCTTGATGTCTTTCTAATTGACCTTCCGGTGTTCCTTCCAAAAGGGAAATTGATTTTGGTATAGACCTCCTTCCAGATACTCAGCCTATTTTTATTCTTCCTTACCATATGGTCTTAAAGGAGTTAAAGGAGTTGAAGGAGAAATTGAGGAACTTTTGGAGAAGGGTTTCATTAGGCCTAGCAAATCACCCTGAGGTGCACCAGTGTTGTTTGTGAAAAAGAAGGATGGGTCTCTTAGAATGTGTATTGACTACCAGCAACTTAATAGGGTTACCATCAAGAACAAGTACCCTCACTAAAGGATTGATGATTTGTTTGACCAACTTCAAGGGGCTAGTCACTTCTCTAAGATTTATCTTCAGTCTGTGTATCATCAAGTGAAGGTGAGGGAATGTGATATTCCTAAGATGGCTTTTTGGACTAGGTATGGGCATTATGAATTTGTGGTTATGTCTTTTGTGTTGACCAATGCACTGGCTATCTTCATGGATCTTATGAATAAGGTCTTTAAAACCTATCTTGATTTGTTTATGGTGGTCTTCATTGATGATATTTTGATCTATTCTCATAGTGAGGAGGAGCATGTAAGTCATTTGAGGGTGGTGTTGCAAAACTTGAGGGAAAAGAAGTTGTATGCAAATATGAGAAGTGTGAATTCAAGTTGAAAGAGGTTGCCTTTCTAGGTCATGTGGCGTTGGGGGATGGTATTAAGTTGGATCCTAAAAGGACATATATGATTAGAAATTGGCCTAGACCATTGACCCCATCAGACATTAGAAGCTTCTTAGGCTTAGTGGGTTACTGTCGGAGGTTTGTGAATGGGTTTTCTTCTATTGCTTCTCCCATAACTAAGTTAACTCAAAAGAAGGATAAGTTTGTGTGGACCGATGAGTGTAAAAAGAGTTTCCAAACCTTGAAGGATAAACTTGTGTCCTCTCCTATTGTGTCTCTACCGGAAGGGTTCGAAGGGTTTCTATGTATTATGATGCCTCCCAGATTGGTTTGGGTTGTGTGTTGATTCAAAATGGTGAGGTAATAGCCTATGCTTCTAGGCAACTTAAAGTGCATGAAAAGAATTATACTACTCATGATCTTGAATTGGCCGCCATGGTTTTTGCTTTGAAAATTTGGCGTCATTATTAGTATAGGATGCATGTTGATATGTTCACCGGTTATATGAGTCTCCAATATGTATTCACTCAAAGTATCTTAACTTGAGACAAAAAAGGTGGTTAGAGCTTCTTAAAGATTATGATATGAGTGTGCATTATCATCCCGGTAAGGCTAATATTGTGGAGGATGCTTTGAGTAGGGTGTCTTTGGGTAGCCTAGCTCATGTTGATGATGGGGGCAAAGAGGTGACTAGGGAGGTTCATCGGTTGGCTTGGTTGGGGCTAGGTTGGATGAGGTGGATAATAGTGGTATTGTGGTTGTTGGTGGCTCAAAATCTTCCTTGATTGATGAGATAAAAGCATAGCAAAATCTTGATCCCCTGTTAGAATTGAAGGCCTTGGTAAGAGAGGGCAAGGTTGAGGTTTTCTCCTAAGGTAGAGATGGTGCCCTTAGATACCAAGGTAGCTTGTGTGTGCCTTGTGTTGATGATTTAAGAAAGAAGATTCTTGATGAGGCTCATAATTCTTCTTATTCTATTCACTCAGGTTCTACCAAGATGTATAGAGATTTTAGGGATATGTTTTGGTAGGGTGCCATGAAGAAAGACATTGCTGAATTTGTATCCGCCTATCATAGTTGCCAACAAGGCTGAATTTGTATCCGCCTATCATAGTTGCCTACCATAGAGGATCTCAAAAAGTGCCATAGCATTGGTATGGCTCTTTTTGAGGTCCTCTATGGTAGGCGTTGCAGATCACCGATTGGGTGGTTCGATGTGGGAGAGATGGCATTTGTTAGATCTAGATCTGGTCATGGAGGATATGGAGAAGGTAAAGTTAATTAGAGAAAGGTTAAGAAAAACCCAAATTCATCAAAATTCCTATGCCGATGTGAGGAGAAGGGATCTTGAATTTAAAGTTGGTGATTGGGTCTATTTGAAGGATTCATCCATGAAGGGTGTTGTTCGTTTAAGTACGAAGGGTAAATTGAGTTCAAGATTTGTAGGTCCTTATTGAGGAAGATTGGCAAGGTGGCTTAGGAGTTGGAGTTGCCAAGTGAAATAGACTTGGTTCATCCGGTCTTTCACGTGTCTATGTTGAGGAAATGTGTGAGTGATCTGAATGCTATTGTTCCATTGGATGTTGTGGGTATTGTTGAAGACAACTTGCATTATGAAGAGGTTCCAATAGAGATCTTCGATAGACTAGTGAAGAGGTTGAGAAACAAGGATGTGGCTTATGTTAAGGTCCTTTGGAGGAATCAACAAGTCGAAAGTGCTACATGGGAGGCAGAAGCGACATGCAAAAGCGATATCCTTATCTCTTTTATTCCACTCAATCCTAAGGTACTAATTCTAAGTCACTTATGAGATTTCATATCTCATGTATCATCCGTTGTGTCATTTGCATGCATTCATGTTTATGTTGACAAGTTCATGATGATTTTAGACACTTATGTTGAGATTTTTGAAATGATGTTTAAGTTCTACATTGCATTCTCCTTGGGGTTGATTCCTCATGATTACTCTTCTTAGGTGCGTTTCTTTGACATTCGGTGACGAACGTTCCCAAGGGGAGATATTGAAACGACCACAAAAAGTACCTGAAAATGTGCCTCAAAAGTGTCCAGAATCGTAATTTTCATATATCTCAAAATCTGTGCATGATATTGAAATTCTGACTTCATATTCATGATTATGGGTAAAGTTAAGAGGGAGATGGTTATAACTCGAACTTTAGAGGACCTATAGTGAAAAACGAATTTCGCCAATTTTGCATTTCCAGTAGCAGTCCACTACTGCTCCGCAATGCGAACTTGTCCCAGAGTAGTGTATTTTATTGCCAGTTATTTTATCTCTGTCCAAGACTTTTGGGTCTTGGGCCTAAGCCTTCCCATGTGTGAAAATACCTATATTTAGTCATATTTTACCTTCATATCATATACGATATTACCCAATACTCTTATAAACACATAGACAAATATTTTACTCAAAATCAAGGTTTCCAAACTCATTCTGGATCTTCAGGATTTCAATCAAACTTCAAGTCTCCATTTCCTATCTTCATCAAAGATTCTCCAAAGTCAAGGTATGTGGGTTTGAACCATTGGGTCCTTACATCCATGGTACCCAAGCTTCCTTTTTACCTAAATTACATGCTTCTAAGTTGATTTTTCTTATAGGTCTTCTATTATGACTTTGACTATTAACTATGTTGGGGTTTTGTAAAAGTGTGATTGTTTATGCATGTTTGAGCTATGAATCTTAGATCTTTCTTGAGATTTGATGAAGCGTTTTGACGTATACTGCATAAGGGTATTACAAAGTGTTGGTGGGTTGTTTTACATTGTATTTACTTGCATGATTTCACTCTTGAATTGCATGGTTTTACACTAGCATTGCACATCTACCAAGTGTTTGACAAAATGTCTGGTTAATATACCTTGAGTAGTTGAAGGCCTAATGCTTGGCAGATGAGTTAAGTGACTTTATGATGATTAAAGGTGATGTGAATGTTTTGATTTCATGGATGTATCTATTGTCTTGTGAGTTAACCATAGCCAATCGAGGGGTGATGCCTCAATCACCTTGGATGGAGGCGGTAAGCCATCAACCAATTGCAGAGTCCGTACCTCAATCATCTCAGATGGGGGTGGTAAACCATCAATCATTTATGGGGTTGGTAGCTCAATCATCTTTGATGGGGGTGATAAACCATCAACCAATTGAGTGGTTGGTACCTCAATCACCTAGGATTGGGGTGGTAAGTCATCAACCAATTGAGAGATTGTTACCTCAATCAGTTCCGATGGAGTGTGATCATGTCTGTCAATCAATTGTGGGGTTGGTACCTCAATCACTTCTAAGGGGTGCTATATCTTATGTTCCAAGTACTAAGTTGCTTGGTCTATGATGATGATCTATTCCTATACATGTAATATGATATATATAAGCATATTTACTCCAAGTATTGTTCTTGCATGCCATAATCTTGTATGTTCATCTATTGCCTAATTATGCATTTTGACT
>JAPFFP010059204.1:0-27508 GCA_026153255.1 Solanum medicagineum | reverse complement strand
ATTCCCTGTGGATTCGAACCTAACCTTTGTTAGGTTTAACCCTAACCTTTGTTAGGTTCACCCCTAACCTTTGTTAGGTTCTATTTCTTGATAGCGACCGCTTTAAAAATGAGGTATAACTTGGAGAAAATTAGTACTACAACCAAAGGCCTAGCTCTATTATTTTTAGCCATAAAGCTTTGTAGGAAGTTGATTATCATCAAAGTCTTGCCAGACCCAGGGGCGTGAGCCACGATACAGCCTCTTGTCAGTTTGAAAAAGGATTAGGAGTTTTGACTTTCTCTACTTAAAGTAATAGTTTGATGGTTTGTAAACAATGACTATCTTTCCATAGTTTTATGAAGGTCATGAATATTATTTAAGATAGATTAAATAAAAATTGATCAGTGATGTTGTCTTGTTTTCAATACTTAAAAAAATAAAACTTGAAGCTGTAATGACGTGATTTTCTCATTTCTATGGCAAGTATGTTCGCCAAGAGTCAAGACATTATTCTTATAAACTTTTATAGACAATCCAAAGCTAACTAAATAGTGTGGTATGTTGGAATATAAACTTTCTTTAATTATGTTCTACAATTAACACTACCATTTTTGGTATTCAGTTAATGTAGAGGTTTAAGATTTAGATAATAATCCAAGATAATCTAAAATTTGAAAAGGTTAAGTTCTCTTGATATTTCTGTATTCATTAATTTATTGGCTTTAATGTTTTGCTCATGCATGTAAGATATTCAATGGATATTGGAGATAAAAATTGGATGGATCTTCGAAGATACATCAATGAATATATTCAGGGAGTTAATAATTTTCTTGATAAGGCATTTGAACGAGCTTCCCAAGAAAATGTAATACTATGCCCTTGTAAAAAGTTCTTTAATCGTAATTGGCATTGTCAAAATGTGGTGGAGGATCACTTGATTTGTTATAGATTTATTCATGAATACACCAAATGGATTTTCCATGGAGAAGGGTTTACCTCAAGAAATACTCCACATCCAACCACTGATAATGAAATTTCGAACATGCATGATGATTTTGATCAACTACTTTATGATACTTTCCTAAATGTCAAAGAAAACCTAAAGCATGAAGGAGTGAGTGAAGGACCATTTGACGATTCGAAAAGATTTTTTAAATTAGTGGTTGATGGAAAAAGAAAAATTGTATTCGAGTGCAAAAATTTTTCTAAGTTAAGTTTTACCATCCGGTTATACTTATTTAAATGCATTCACAAGTTGAGTGATGTGTCCTTTGTAGACTTGTTAGACTTGATAAAAAGAGACATTTCCATTTGCTGAGATATTCGAGTCTTTTTTATAGGGAAAAAAAGGTGATAAGAGATTTGGGTCTTCATTATAAGAAAATTCATGCATGCACTAACAATTGCATGTTAGTTTGGAAGGACAATTCAAAATTAGATAATTGCTCTGTGTGTGGATCTTCTAGATGGAAGAATGTTCAAAATGACTTAACTAATAAGATCACTAAAATCCCGGTGAAGGTTTAAAGGTACATTCCTTTAAATCCAAGGCTGCAGAAGATATTTATGTGTTCCGAAACATCTATAGCTATGAGATGGCATGATATTGAGCGACCCAAAGATGAAAATTTAACACATCATACTGATGGAGAAGCTTGGAAAGATTTTGATTCCTTGCACCCTGACTTTGCTAATGATTCTCGTAATGTTAGATTGGGTCTTTCAAGTAATAGATTCAATCCATTTCGAACTATAAACATTTTCCATAGCACATAGCCTATTATGTTAATGAATTGTAACTTATCGCCATGAATTGCATGAAGTCGAATAATATAATATTGTCAATGATTATTCCAGGTCCATCTTCTCCTGGAAATGATATTGATGTATACGAACAACCTCTGATTGCAGAGTTGAAGAACTATGGGAAGCAGGAGTGAAAACATACGATGTTGTAGCTAATTAAACATTTGTTATGCGTGCAGCTTTATTATGGACAGTTAGTGTTTTGCTAGTACTATAAATGATTTCCGGATGGAGCACCAAAGTGAGATGCGCATGCCCCACTTATAACCATAGTACTTGTTGCCAATATCTCAAGCATAGTCGTAAGATGTGTTGCTTGGATCATCGTGCATTTATTCCTCCTGATTGTCCATTTAGAAGAGATCAAATGGTAAAGACGAGCATAGAGCTGCACTTATTCCCTTATCAGGTGTATGGTGCGTGAAGAACTTCGTGAACTCAATAATAATTTTGGAAAGAGCCAAAAGAAAAGAAAAAGAAAGAATGATGGCCCATGGAAAAAATTCATATTTTTTGAATTGTCATATTGGGCAACAACCAAATTGAGGCACAATCTTGATGTGATTCACATATAGAAGAATATTTGTTATAGTTTGCTTGGGACTTTATTGGATATGCTTGGAAAGTCCAAAGATCATATAAGTTCACGCTATGACTTGCATGAGATGGGATACAGAGCTTCAACTAGTGGAAGATTGTGATACTGGAAACATTCATTTGACTAAAGCTTGTTTCTTAATAAAACCAAGGGAAAAAAGATTATTTTACATTTTTTTAAAAGATGCCAAGCTACCGAAAGGGTGTGCCTCTAATATATCAAATCATCTACAAATTGAAGAGATAAAAGTATTAGGATACAAGAGCCATGATGCTTATTTCATAGTGTATTACTTTCTCCAGATTGCAGTTAGTAAAGTGTTACCTAAAAATATATCTTTGGTCTTGATTAGGTGAGGGAACTTTTTTAGAGCCATATGTAGTAAGGTTATAAGAAGAAGCGATCTTGATAAAATGAAGGCTGAATTATAGAAATACAGTGTGAGCTTGAGAAGAGTTTCCCTCTATCCTTTCTTGATATAACAGTATATTTTCCTATTTATTTAGTTGATGAAATAAAGCCTGGAGGCCCAACGCATTTGCGTTTGATGTATTCTAGTGAACGAAATATGTGTGACTTAAAGGGGCTTGTTCACAATCAAAAGAATCCCGAAGGATCAATAGTAGAGGGTTCTAAAGTTGTACAATTTTTCAACTTTTGTTCAAGATTCCTACCTGATGTGGTGAAGATAAGATTTAGTAGGTACCAAATTGAGGGTGATGAGGACATTCAAACAGACGAAGATGAGATCTCGCCTTTATTTCCTAAGACCGGTCATGGAATCGAAAGTGAGAATAAAAGAAAAGGCAAGGCTTTTCATATGGAGCACATTGAGTGGTCTGAAGCACATCAATATGTTTTGTTCAATACCAGAGATGAACAAGTAGAGACATTAATAAAGTAAGATAAGATGGTCATTTTAAAACTTCATTTGTATTGTTATTATAATGTGTTTTGAAATTCTTTAATAAATATCTATTGATTAAATTCTACACATGCTTGCAGGGATATATGACCTTAATTGATATTCGTACTAGAGTAAATGAATGGGTAAAAGCACAAATTCATAGTAGAGAATTTTGCGATTGGTTCGGGAACAAAGCTAAAAATCTTGAAGTGTCCAATCACTTAAGATGGCTAGCTAAAGGGCCTAATTTTGTGGCAAAAAACTATATTGGATATTTTATTAATGGATATCAATTTCATATGAAGACATGTGATGCCCTTTCCAAGACTCAAAATAGTGGAGTGACTTTATCAGCAACAACAGGTAGTTTTGCTAGTGCTAGAGACCAAAATCCCGTCGATGAAATGGTTATCTATTATGGTATTATTCAGGATATCATTGGGATTGATTATTGGGGTTCTTTTAGTATTGTGCTTTTTCAAATGTGATTGGTTTCATAATGAAGTTGATAAATATGACTTGACTCGGGTATACTTTAACAAAAAATGTAGCACGAATAATCTTTTTGTACTAGCATCTCAAGTACATAAAAGTTTTCTATGTGGAAGACTCAATTGAAAAAAAAAATGTTCATTATGCAAGAAATAAAGTCCCAGTGGATTTGTATGATTTGGAGGAAGAGAATTGTCCTAATATTGAAGAAACATTTTGGAGGGAGATTAATGAAGATATTGGCCCATCAGAAAGATTATTCGATGAAGATATTAGATGGTCAAGAGATGATATCCTGGTTGATATCATTGATGTGTCTTCCTTTTCACAACATTCACAAGATGTAACCATGGAAGAATCGGAAGAAGAGGATGACTTTGATGATACTAATTGGGATTGGATGGAGGCCGATGATTGACAAAGTATCTTTTGAACTAGTTCACATACATTCTCTTCTTCATTTTTATAGTGAGTAATAAATACTTTTTTTAAGTGCATTATATCAATTATGAATGTTGGTTGGACTCTATTTTATCTTTTCTTCAATTTCTATTAGTGTGATTTTGTTTCAAGTTGTCTCTACATTAGTCCAACTTCAATAATATATAGATGTGCTATATATATATGAATCGTTAAATATATTGTTAAATCTTTCTTTATGGTCCTTCATTTCTTCTTTTGAGATTAGTATATTAATGAAGTCTTTTTTCTCTTATTAGTTTTCAGTATTGCTTTCTATATTTTTTTGAGGAATTTTCAACTTCTCAGTGGAGTGACAAATCTCCAGGTTCTAATCACTTTCTTTGCGATATTCTGATTTTTGCTTATTTACTGCTGCTACATGCCTAATTTTTGTTTACTTATTGTGAATTTAGTTAAAGGTTGTTGACTTATTGTGAATTCAGTTTTTTATTTTTTTGAGAAAGGTAACAGTTACTTTATATATCCATAGGAACACTACCACAAAGGTATAGTGTCCCACAAAAAGTTAGTAGTTACAAAGACCCCAACAAAAGACCCTTTATAACCAATCTATACTTGTGCTAATTGCCACTGCATTGTCTAATACTATCTGTTTACAGCAAAAAAAAATATTAGGCTAGAAAGTCATGTTTTAGTCTCTGGATGCAGCTCTGCTTTCTTGCAAAGCATATTTGATTTCTTTCTAACCATATTGTCCACCATATACAAGATGGGACAATTTTCCATCTCTAATCCTTTCTATTTGCAAAGATATCCATGTGCCAACACTTCAAAACCTTTTTAATCCTCTGTGGCTTCACCCATGTGATTTTCCTCATAGTGACGAACATCTGTCACAACTGCTCTGTCCACTTGCAATGTAAGAAGAGATGGTTTACTGTCTCTTTATGTGCTTCACACAAAAAAAATCTATAAAAACTTCTTTTGTTCAATTTTTGTGAATTTAGTTACCTAATAACTGCTAGAACCTATAGTTACTGATCTTGTGTTACTGTGAATTCATGTGTGTATTAAACTAAGAAGAGTGGTAACATACTTGAAGGTTATTGAATTTGTTAAAGGTCTTGTAGCAAAACGAATTGTATTGGACTATTGAGAATCTAAGAAACTTTAGGGATTTAATATTGTCTCATAAGAGTATTTTCAATTTCAAATTTTACTTAAAAGAAGTATGTGATTTGTATGATAATTGTGATTCTATTTAAGTGTAGGTGCATTGTGTTAGGATTTTTAACTTCTTCAATATTATTTTACTCAGGTTTTGGTAGTCATGAGTCAGCAAGAATCTTTGAAAAGAAACAATAAAGCAAAAAATAAGACATATGCTAAGTCTTGATCTTTATCATTCTCGGCAAATAATATTCAAGCTACTGAGTCAAAGAAAAGACAATTGATTAAATTAATTGAAAAACAACCAATAGCACCACAATCTAAAATAAATGCACAATCTGTCAAGGAACAATCTTTTGAGTAGCAACCTATTGAGGATCAAGTACAAATGAATTCGGGGACTCCTCCAATAGATGAACAACCTAATGAACAAGGTAACATATAAGCTTAGAAACTTACTTTATTCATTCATGATTTTTAATTTCTTATATTTTCTTATAACTGAAAGTGTTTTCACTCAAAATAAGAGAGGTAGAACACAAATACCTAAAGTTCATAGCCGAAAGACCATAAATTGATCCTTCTAAGTAGGTTAACCAGGAGGTTGGTCCTACTGATGACGTTGTAATTGCGTTGAGTAGCTTTCTAGGCACATTGGCAAGAAATGCGACACTATATCCTTTTGATATATTTGATTGAGGAACATGAACTGTAAAAAGGATTTGTGGGATTATATGAAGGTTTTAATTTTCTATATTTACTTATTTGTTAAGGTATTTTACTTCTATTGTCTAATAGGATAATGCTAAATTGTAGGAGAAATATATTATTCCTGAAGCTGCAAAAAGATAGACTTTGGTAACAATTCGAGACGCTTGGAGAAGCCATAGAAGTGAGTTGATGAGGACTTATTATGACCCGTATGACAATGATGAAGTTTGAATGGAAAAAAAAGTCGGGTCATATTTTAGAATGTCAATTTAGAGAACTCCTCAAATATTGGAAGTCTGAGAAATTCAAGATAAAATACATTTCAGAATCTCAATTCTTCATCTTATCTTTTTCCTGATCTCTTTTGTGATATCATTGTTGCTGCAACTTTACTTTTTCTTCTGCTATTCTCTTCTTTGTTACCAATCATGGTAGGTAAGTCCCTATTCATCATCAATCACCATTCTAGAAAGATCCTATTCTTGTGGTTTTGTTATAAATCACCATTCCTCTCGTTAAATATAATCTAGGAAAATATATATAATGGAGACTCTCCACTTACATTTAGTAAAAGGAAAACAAAAATTTACAACTAATCTTAGGGTCCTTAATTAAAAAGAAAAGCCCCAAGAACTAGCATGTAGCACCAGGAGGCATCTTGGTCAGAACAACAATTCTTCACGGCAAAGTTATGGAGTTTCCTTGATCCTTTTCAACTTTCTCCTTTGAAATGTAGCCATATAAGTTTTGTCAAGGTAATAATCAGCTTTAGCCTTATTAGGAACATGCTGCAGGTTGAAGTAAAGTTGAGGACTAGTGAAATTATGATTATGCTTAGCCAAAGTATCAGCAATAAAGTTTACCTCTCTGAAGGTTATGTCAACATTTGAATCCCTGAAGTTGAGTGATGATATGATGCAATCTGGAGAGCCCTTGAATAATGTCCAAGGAGGACTAGAATAAGGTTTAGTTATCTAATTATGCAGCAATTCCTAATCAACTTTCAAGATGACTTTGGTGAACCCCAACTGAAGGCACCAAGCAATGCCAAAAAGAGTAGCCTCCATTTCAGCTTTGTTATTAAAACCTTCACCCAACAGAGTAGCATACCCAAATAGCAATTCACCCTCTTTGTTCCTGATAATACCCTCTCCCCCTATCTTACCAGGATTAGATATAGCACTCCTATTTGAGTTTAATTTAACCTACTAATCAGGAGGTTTAAGCCACTGGACAGTGGTAACCTTAATTTTGTGCACACACTTTCTAGCCAACATGGTCAATTCTTTCTAGTTAGAGGACCAGTGGATGTAAAGATAAATTGTTCTCATCATGCAGGTGACATCCTTGGATTTTCTTGCAAGATTGAATTGTTTTCTTGCATACTTACTAGCACATCTGTTTTTCTATAGATTCCAGTAAATAAAAATATATGCAGCATGCAGTAACAACCTTTCAGCATAATTTTTATAATTAGTTTCTCACCACTTCATGATATAATGTCTCAATAGAAGATAGCTAGTATTGACACCACAAGAATCAGCAAAAGATTTTCTTACATTGAAAGCAAAATGACCAATGAGGAATATGTGATCCATGGTAAACCTAGACTATGACAGCAGTAGCATTGATTTTGTTCATAACAAAAGCTAATTAGCTTCTCATTAGTGGGTAATTTACCCCTTAGGGCCCCCCACAGCAAAAAAAAGAGCATTTAAATGGGATGTTTTTATGCCATGTATAGGTATTGATCTTGGTTGTCTCCCTTTTCTCTCTGATCAGATTCAAAACAGAAGAAATAATGAAGTCACCACTAGCATTCATCTTCCACATAGGCTTATCAAGGACTTCATTAAGTACTTGAAGTGGAGTACTCAGAATAGCGCAACAACATGTTGAGGAGAGGCAATGTTAATGATCATCAGATCCTAATTCGATTGACCATTATTGATGAAACCAGCCACCTTAGTATTATTAATCCTGCTACTAATATTCCTGAAACCTGCTAAAGGTCCAACACCTAACCAATCATCCCACTAGAAATAGCAACCATTGTGTTTCTTTGTTTTTTCCAATTGATTGTTTAATTGTTTTGACTCTATAGTAACCTCTTACTTATGAATCCATTTATTTACCATCTTAGGAGCTACTTTAGTTCACTTTTGCTGGTAATTGATTCAAATTTTATTTACGTTTGAAGATGTTATGAGTCAGACTTTGAAACTGACAAAAGTAAGGTCTACAGATTAGTTTTAGCTTATGCCGGATTTTTGATTGCCATTACAACTTTATCTAGTACATTATGTAGTATTCATATGCCTTAAGTTGACATTATTGATTTATTATTTGCAGAAAATATCTTAAACAAATACTATGAATCGAAAAAAACTAAAGAATCTACACACTGCAAGCAAAAACAGTTTTGCTTTAAAATTCGTAATAGATTGGTGTGTTCTCTTATTTATTATCTAGTCTTAATCTATCATTAAAGCAATTTTTGATATATTTTTCCATGTGATAGGAAAAGATAAGAAAACTTTATCATCTAAGAAGCTGTTTGTAGTCACAAGAACAAGAAAACCTGGGCGTTTGTACAAGGCGTTAAAAGAGGACACAACTGCACAAATTGTACGAATACTATATCTTAAAAAATATTATTAAGATCAACCATTTATTTAAAATTTATACAAGACTAAGCTGGTTAGTTATGCTTTGTTAGAATAAATTGGAGGAACTTGAAACACAAATGAGCGCAAATGGTCAGTCTCTTGTCGTTGTCATGGGCCATGAACATCCAGGACGTCTAAAACTATATAGAGCAGGGGTTACAAAGACCTCTTTAGAGCATCTTTTCAAATATCAGAAGTTGCTTGATATCAAGGCTTACAAATTTGTGGATGTAGTTGGTTCATTAGTGGCTCCAGCATCCATATTCGAACTTCATTATGAGATTAGCTTACTTAACTCTAGATAATATTGATTTTGTTTTATAGAAAAGTTGCACCACTTCCAACTGTAGGTCTATTCACAGATGCAATGATGATAATAGTTGTTGCCAACTTGGTATCATCCAGTCTACAGCTAGCACTAAGATAGTGCTAGTCATCCCTCTCTCTCTTTGTTCTCTATGTATATTTTTGTTTTTATTTTGAAAAAAATTCAGATTAGTCCCAATCTTTTGAACAACTACATCTTAGACTAACAAGAGTTGAACAATTATGACATGACTTGGGAACTATTTTTGTTATTGTTGCATTTTCTTCGTTTTATTGGGGTGTTTGCATTATTCCTTGCTAATTTATTGGGAATGATTTATTTGTACGTAGGTGATGGATTTGAAGAAGGGGATGCAAGTGTTGCTGATGACTTGACCTATGAACGGAATTGGGTTGCTGTTTACTTTATCTATGTTCTAAAAACCCTTTATTTTTGAAGATTGCAAACAATGTGGTGCACGTACTTTCACCCTTTTGTAATAGTTAAAACATACTTGTATTTTTAAAGATTGTATGTGGTGCACGTATGTTTTGCTATATATGGATCTTGAATTATTATTAGTAATGAATAGTGTCTTCTCATGATCAATTTGTGCATTTTCTGTTAGAAAATTATTATCATAATGGATCAATAGTATATAAATTTGAATAGAAAGAAAAACATGTAGCAGGAGCCTAGAAAAATCTGTTGCATAAAATACTATTATGACAGTTTAGAACCATGCCAATATAGCATTAGCCGTACTTAGCAAAAAATCGTGGCTGTAGGAGTATCTATGGCAACGATTAATGCAACCGAGTCTAAAGACTCTACCGCGACGGTTACGACAATCATGTTTATAAACTCTATTGCGACAGTTTATAACCGCGCCAATATTGCCCAAACTATTGGCAATTAATCATAGCAAAAATCATAGCAATAGGGATATCTATTGCAACAGTTAAAGCAACCATCGTATAAACTCTATTGCGATGTTTATTAACCGTACCAATAGAGTACTAACCGTAGGCAATTAATTATAGTGAAAATAGTTGCAAAGATAACCTTATTGCAACTGTTAAAGCAATCGTTGGAGTAAACTGTGACAATAGATATTGCTCCGCAATCAGTTTTTGCAGCCACCTAAACCGTGGCCATACAAGGCGTATGGCAATGGTTTTATAACCCATAGCAACGGTAGGTACACTGTTGCAGTAGATCAAATTTCTAGTAGTATAGTTACCTACAATGCTTAAATCTCCTACACATATATGAATAAAAAATTCCAATAACTTCAAATATTTTTTCCTGCAAATAACTTATTAATAAAATTATAAAACTACCTATTTAAATTTAAATGGTATCCTAAAATTTTTAATTTTAGGAACAAAGGAACTTTAGTAATATTAAATTGGTTAGCTCAATTTTTAGTTTCATGTTTTATGTAAATGAAAATTTTAATGTTTTAAAAAATTTAATTTTGAAATAGATTATTCAAATTTATACTTTTGTTAAAGACAAAACAGATGAGTGGAAAGAATGTAGTGGCAGGTTAAACAGTGATATTTCTATTTAAAAAAAGGGTCCAATTATATTTAAATGTATATACATGTATATGCACATACATTATAAAGAAAAATAAAAAAGATAATCATAAAAGGAATGTATAAGGTATAATTCAGACTATAAAAGGGCATGAAAACATGAATTCTTTTGATTTAAAATTCTTCCTCATCTCCAATTCAAATTGAAAAAATTGTATCCTTTTATATTATAGAGGAGAAAATCGTCAAATGCTTTCCCAACCTACTAGTCAATTCTCAACTATATACTTATACTTTACGAAAGTTCTATTACTCTCCTAAATTTTTTATTTTTAATATTTTATAACCTCTAAACATTGACTTGTCCAAGAAGGTAAATACACCTCTGGCATGCGCGTAAAGGTTGGACAAAAAGCTGTAAATGACAGAAACTGAATGAAATAGTCCATGTATTGCTCCCCCATTAGAGATTATATAATTAATTCAATGTTTTTAATTCTTTTCCCTTTTCTAATATTATAAAATTTCATATTCATCTCATAATTTCTTTAAGCTTTTCTCAAAATCCTTCAATGGTGATCTTCTAAATTTCGCCTCTAGGAGCTCCGGCTACTTCTTTATGTTTAGTTAATTATACATTAACCATTTTTAGCAACAATAATCACCTCACCCACAAGAAATTTCCATATATAAAGCTCAAAATGGAGTTTAAGTTTCTTCTTGAACTCCTCACATTTTCGGGGGGAAAAAATTCAAACCACAATGAACCAACAATGGTGAATCCGCAATGTCACCTTTCGATTTCTTTTCTATCAAATTTGTGTTTTACTCTTGCATTTTTTTTAATTTTAATTTTGAGATTTGAACCAATAATGGTGAATCCGAAATTTCACCTTTCAATTTCACTCTTTCACACGTGTATTTGTTTGTGAATTTTAATTTTTGAATTAATACAAAAATTGAAACTTTATGTAGTATAGCTATGGAGTTCTTCTTCTTTAATTTGGTGTAGAGATTTTTTCCCCATTTTCTCTTATTATCTAAAGAAATTATTAGAACCTCAGATAAAACAAATAAATTTTTTAAATTTTTAGATTTGATAAAAATGAAAACTTTACATAATTTAAAATTTACTAGAAAAAAAAAGAAAAAAATTTAAAAAGTGAATATACAGTAAATTAGCACGTGTGTTGCATAACTGATTCTGACCTTTTAGGGAGGTGATTATTTCATATTAAAGTAGTTGAGAGGGGTAATAGGACCAATGTGTAGTTGAGAATTGACTAATAGGTTAGGCGGCATTTGGCTATTTTCTCTAGAGATAAAATGAGAAAATTTGATTTTAAATAATTTGTAAATATATAAATATTTTAATCATTTATATATTATCATACGTGTTTTCATCAATTAGTAAAGACTCATTTTAATAATTGAAATCCCCATCCCTATCCCTATTGAACTGTTCAGTCATATATTACAAATAATACATACCCATAGTTATAATCTCTATATCCTTTGACTATGGCTACAATCTGTTAGAAAAAATAAAATAAAAATAAATAGAAGAGAAAGCAAACATGAAAGAGACATATAAAACACTAAAGAGAACAAAAAAGAACCCTAAATAAAATAAAATTAATTTATTTAGATATTTGGGGAAAAGAAAAGGAACAAATAAAGATCTACATATGCACAAAAAAGAAGAGGAGAAGCAAATGTTAAATGTACAATAAAAATACTTATCAATTTTTAACTGTAAAGAACAGTTATCAAATATTTGTATAAATTTTAATACATATTTTTTTTTTATAAGAATAGCTCTAGTATGTTCTCCAATGGAAAAGTGAAAGATGGGTAGGGACGTGTAAATATGGAGATA
The DNA here is from genome assembly GCA_026153255.1 of Solanum medicagineum. Taxonomy (NCBI): domain Eukaryota; kingdom Viridiplantae; phylum Streptophyta; class Magnoliopsida; order Solanales; family Solanaceae; genus Solanum; species Solanum medicagineum. Next base: position 15,020 of record JAPFFP010059204.1, on the reverse strand, counting down.
ATGTTATGGTGGTATTTATTAATTTATTATTATTTTTTTGTTTCAATAATTGGGTTTAAATAAGTTTTAAATTTATTTTGCTAATTTAATAATTCTATTTTTGGGGGGATGACACGTGACAGTTTTTTAATCTCGAAAAGAAGTAAATAATAGCTCTTTCAAAATTCCGAAAAACAAAAAAATAGTCCAAAATATAAAAATGGTTGTGTTATAAATATATTTATGGTGAGTAGATTTCTTTAGGAGTTAAGAATCCTATTTGAAGACCAATTCAGTTTCTTAGTTGAAGACCAAGTCAATTTTTTCTTATAAATATAAGGGTTACCTTCATTGTAATAGACATCTGAATATTATTCGAGATCAATAAAAAAATCTTCTCTATTCTCCCCTACTTTCTTCTTTGTATTATTTTATACAATTTCATAATACGTTATCGGCACAGGACTTTACCGTCTTAAAGAATGAAGGTAAAGTTTCAAGCCTAAGGTATTATTTATTTATTTATTTTATGACTAACCTTGTCAGCACGAGACTCTACCGTGTTAAGTTTCAAGCCTAAGGTATTATTTATTTATTTATTTTATGACTAACCTTGTTAGCACGAGACTCTACCGTGTTAAAAGTGATCAAAGGTTAAGTTTCAGGGTTAAGGTATTATTTATTTATTGATTTATTTATTTATTTATTTATTTATTTTATCTTTATTGATATGGCTAACCTTGAGAAACTTGAATTTGTTGCCCTTCATAGTTTCGGCAAAAACTACCCTTCATGGGTGTTGGATGCTAGATGTCTTAAAGACATCACTAAAGAATGAAAATAAAGCATCAAAATAAAACTGTGTTAAAGCTACGATATTCCTGTGTCATCATCTTGATGAATTTGAAAATATGAATATCTCACAGTTAAAATGTTGGATTCAAGCCCCATCAATTCATGGCATAAGACGTCTTTATAGGGAGAAGACGTTGGGTTCAAGACTCAATGCACCATATTAATGATTTAATGATGACTATAACAAAATAATGTGTTTTTCGTGAAAAGTCATAAAATATATTCCATTAAAATATTCCATTCTCTAAAGTGAATTTTCTGTGTTTTCTTCACCTCATTGTCATCTTCTTCTCGACGCTCTACATCTCTATCCAATAAATATTGGAGTAATATGAAATACGTTCGGATTGAAATACACAATATATTTGTGAAAGAATAATCTTATAAATAGTAAGCACATGAAAGAAAATAAAAATTTTGAAATTTTATAAGCGCCATTTTTAAATTCACATATTCATACTTTTCGAGTTCCACCAAGTCAAAATTTTTCAATAGAGAATAATATTACACCCGTTATATTTTTCAAATACTCTACTACATCTATGCTATATCTATAATTAATATACTATTTTTGAATAGTTCAACATGCACACAATGACTTCTTAAAGAGTTCAAATAATATGGTACAATGTAATATATATTTTTCTCACAATCATCATAGAGGATGAAGCTACTACTAATAAATATTGATATTTTTTGTAAATACATATAATTATTATTTTATGTTAGTTTTGATTAGCACCTATTTGAATTATATTCACATTGTATTTTACTTCTCCAAATAAATATCTTAATAAATATTTATTGAAATCAAAAAAATTATATAAGAACCTTGAATAATGAATTAAATCAATTTGTTTCTAACAAATGCGTTCAACAATAATTTGAAAAAATTTCTCTCTGATCTTACTATTTAAAGCACCACAATTTCAATAATATATATAATTTAATCAATATTTTAAGACGATTATACAACTATTTTACTCTTTTTTTCACAACTTTTTCGATTTCTGCAATCAAAGTATATTTATAAGTTTGAGTTTTGACTATCTATGTAATATAACAAAATAAATATTAATCAACTTTTAAAAAAACTCTTATATAGTGAATCTTTTAAATAAAAAGAAATTTTTAAGATATTCATATAAAATATTTTCAATTTGCAATGTTGCAATAGCAAACTACAAAAATTAATGAATTAACTTCAATTTTTTCACCATTTTCCTCTTCTTGAACAATCGTGTCAAAAATTAAAATAAAAATAAAAATTAAAAGTCATCGGAGAATAGAATATCGTGATTTTAAAAGAAGTGAAGAATCCTTAAGTTGCACGACTCGATAAGCATGTTGTACGAATATTATTGCACCATACCATTTAAGTTGGACGCAATAATACTTTAACAACAACAATATTGTGACACAAATCATATTTTAGTGTTCATGTGAAGAACAATTCTAATTAAAATGGAAAATTAGTATAAAACACAAATAGTTTTTGTACCTTAGAAATTAGAATTGGTTTTTTGGCAAACTTCTTCCATTACATTTATTTTTTCTCTGCATGAAAGCCTGAAAAGTTTGGTTGAAACGCAAATGACAATCTTTTTTTAAAGATATATGATTGGTTTCTCTATTTAATGTGTATGACTTTTGTTAGTTTTCCTATTTTTTAAATTTTACTTTAAATTTCAAAATGAAGTTTTGATATATTTGGCGGACAAAAAAAAATTAAATTAAAAAAATTGTAATAAAAGTAGTAAATAATATTTAAAATTTTGAATCGGAACTATAAAAATAAAAATGATCACGCGTATTTTTTATAAGCTTCGATTTAGCTTAATTTACTTTGTAAACTATGAAAACAAAATTTTGAAGACGTGGGTTAGTTTTCCTATCTAATTGGTGCATGAATTTTTGTTAGTTTACCCAATTTTTGTATTTACTTTTAAATTTCAAATGAATTTTTATATTTTTGGTGGTTGGCAAAATTTGAGTTTACAAAAACTCAAGAAGAGTAATAAATAAATTTCATAGTTTGAATTGATCTTCTAATTATAATAATAAAATTCTATTTGTATGTTTCAAATATTTATATAAATTTGTAATTTTATATATGTTTTTATAAGAATAACTCTAGAATGTTGTTAAAACTAACAAAAGGAAATAGTCGGGAAAAAGGAGATTTTCTCTGATGAACAGTAACCAGAATATCACTCAGCTACTAGACGACGACCAATCGCCCACTCACCCTCCGGATCCCCAAAAACCACCAAATCCAAACAGACCCTTTGCAGATTCACCACGCATCAAAACCAACCTAACGTTCAAAGATGCTTTGCTTGAAACTACGGAGTTTGGCACTGAAGCCAACTCCAGCCACCAACACTAGGGTATGGATTTAGACGAACTAATAGGGGATAGAGATAACAATTATGAAGGCATCGCCCACCTCACCACTAAGAATAAGCAAAGATTATACCACCCATGGAAAGCATCTGCCATAATCAAAGTCTTCGGAAAGAGAATTCCATATGCCTACTTGAGGAATAAACTTCAAGATCTTTGAAAACCCTCGGAGCCCTTAACCCTAACCTACCTGGGAAATGATTACCATGTGATAAAATTTCACACTGAGGCGAATGGAAACAAGGTACTCCACTGGTAGGTAGCAGGGAATTTCATCTCAGTGCGAAAATGGGAGCCCAATTTTGTTTCCCAAACTGCAAAGATTTCCCACACAGCTATTTGGGCACAACTGCCTAATTTACTCACTGAGTTCTTCGATAGTCAAATCTTGGAAAGAGTTGGGTATTTACTCGGAACCCTTCTGAGAATCGACGCTTGTACGTCACCCACGTTAAGGGGAAGATATGCCCGTATTTGCATACAAGTCCCCGTGGAAACCCCTTTGAGAAGTGAAGTACTAATTGGGACTCATAAACAAAAAATTATTTATGAGGGTGAGGGTATTCTGTGCACAAAGTGTGGTAGGATTGGACACACTTTTGGCCAATGTGGAAACCATCTGGAGGGAGAAACTGAAAAAGGCTCCGACAAACCCATCTCTTCAGTGAAAGAGCAGGAACAACCTAAAGCTGATAATGATGAGTGGGAAGTTGTAAAATTCCCAAGGCGCAATGGAACGGATAAAGGAAAAGCCCAAAAGGAAAGGGCCTACTCTATTGGACAGGAACAGAGCCCAACTCCTCAAGATGGCCCAAAGGTGCAATGGACAACCCATCATCAAAAGTTGAAGGTCAAGCCCAATGCCAACACCATGGGCAGGGAACAAAGCGGCAAGGCCCACAAGACAGGACCCAATTTAATCGCGTCCACTTCACACGCCTCGGAAGACGCACTTTGCAATCCCAACAACACAGTCGTTAAAGAATTCAATGCCTTTAAGTGAATTAGCTTCCCAACTACCCAAAAATTAATGCCAAATCTTGGCACCAGAAATTCAGATTTGCCACAAAATAATTTTGTCTTCGTGGCAAACATGGGACCAACAGTTGACCTAGTCAATAGTTCAAAAATTAATGTGGAAAAAAAGAAAGGAACGGGAAATTACGCTCTTTTTTTTCTCCGATTAAAAGTGCATCTTCTACAATGACAAATAATCATTATTCCGGTGTAGATAAAATGACTACTGATGTCTTGTCACCAGATATTGCATATCTGTAGGAATAATTAAAGAAGGAGACTCACATTATGAAACAATGGAGCCCCATTGTTTCTACACCAAAAATCAACAATGGAAAGCCACCAACAGGATGCACCGGAGATTCATCATACGCCAATCGTACTCACGACTGCTCCACTACCATGGGGACACCAGCCAGCTTCTTAGTTGGAACTGGGATTGAGGGACCGACAGCTGATGTTCCAAGCCATGGTCGGGGACCATCTGGTGACAGTGGTGGTGCAGAATCCAGCATCCCTAGCTCAGATTGTTAAGGAAGGATTAGACCATGCGATCAAAATGCTAGGAATGAGGATTTGGGAGGAGACACTGAGCCAAATGGGAGTGGTGGCTCAAATAAAGACAACCAACTCACTGGAGTTGGGGGCGCTAATAGGGTAGACCTTCCTTTCGCTCCCCTTCTTCCCGTTCTATCCTTACTTACCCAACAACCAACAACTCCAGTTTGTCCAGATGGTGTCGCCGCTAGTGACGATCAGTCAAGGAGAAACCACGAAAAGCAGCCGAAACAACGAACCAGGAACTTCAGTCAGAGTTACTCAGGCAGGCCAATCGGGACATGGAGGAACTCTTGGAAAACTTAGAAGAATGAGTTGCCGAAGTGTACGTGCTGGACAAGCTTCTGATGAAGGAAATGGATGCAACGACTCAGGTAGTGATGGTTGTCCACTACCCGCCGCGTGTGATGGCATGGACACTCAACCTGAGGGGCAAAATGAGTGAAATTTTGGCGGCTGTGACTTTGAATCGAGTGATGACGAAAGTGTCAAGGAAAAAGAAGGAGATATAGGAGGATCCCCACAACCCAGCAATGATGAATTTTGTAATATGGAATGCGAGGGGGGCAAATAGTGCCTGTGAAGCACTCCGCAAGCACTATGAAGCACTGTTAATGACCCACAATCGTGTTATGCTAATGCTTTTGGAAACAAAGATGATAGAACATAAGCACCTAACGAAGGCACTGAGGTTTGATGCTTTTATTCAAACTTTGGCAGAGGGCCTTTCGGGTGGCATCGTGATTATATGGAAGGATGACATCTTGACTCTGGATTGTCTCTCCGTCACCTCATAAAGCATCCATGTTTTGGTTAAGGTAATTCCTGATACCCACACTTTGAGATTTTCTGCCAACTATACGAGTCCTGATTTAAATAAACGATTGAAACTTTGGGATGAGTTGTACATTTATCTCTTTCTGCTAATATTGAGTGTTGGTAGCTAGGGATTTTAATGAGGTCCTCCATGCTAGTGAGAAACTGGGGTAAGTACCACTTCTAAAATTGTCTACACGAATGTAAATTGGTGGACCTAGGTTTTAAGGAGCAAATATACACCTGGACCAATAAAAGACATAGATTTAGATCCCAGCTTATCTTTGAAAGATTAGATAGGTGTGTAGCCAATGACAATTGGATTAAGAAATTCCCCAACTCTCTAGTCACACATCTTCCTAGGATTAAGTTTGTTCATTGCCTCTTTTGATAAGCCTTATTGCTAGAACTTCACATAATAGCCCCAAACCTTTCAGAATGAAACCCATGTGGTGTGGATACCCCGACTTTAGAGAGCTTGTCTCAAATGCTTTCTGGAAAGATAAAGAATTGTTAAGCACCATCCATAGCTTTTAGGACCAACTTCTGCCTAGAACAGAGACGTCTTCTGAAACATCTTTAAGTCTATGAGAAGAACCCTGGCAAGAATCAGCAGAATCCAAAACTCCCCAAATTACCCCCCATAGCTCCTTTCTCCAAGATCTTGAAAAACATCTTTTGGACAAGTATGACAGCCTTCTACTAGCAGAAAAGGAATTTTGGATGACTAAGTCTAGAATTTCTTGGCTATGCGAAGGTGATGCTAACACCAACTTCTTGGACACCACTACCATTACCAGGCGAAGAAGGAACATAATTGTCACTCTGGAAATGGAGTCCGGTGAAACACTTGATAATTCGGAAGCCATCCAAAACTACACTTTGTCTTTCTTCACAGAGCTTTATACTATGGAGCAATCCAGCAGCTCTTGGGGTAACAACTTAGGGAATACCACTGATAGAATCCTCGACACCCCTCTTAGAGACTCTGAGATCATCCTAGTTGTCAACTTTTTCAATCCCACCAAAGCTCCTGGGTCGGACGGCCTCCATCCTTTGTTCTACCAGAGATACTGGGATATTTTAGGCAATCACATCATCAATTTTTGTAAAGATACTTCTAACACTACCTCTATCCCCCATGAGCTTAACAAGACTCTCCTCTGTCTGATCCCCAAAATCAACAATGCGCAGTGTCTAAAGAACTTTAGGCCCATTGATCTTTGTAATACACTTTACAAGATCATCACCAAAATCATTGCCAACCGACTCAAGCCTCTGCTGTCCAGCATTATCGGTGACAATCAAGCTAGTTTTTTGGCCGATAGGAGGGCTAGTGATCATGCCATTCTTGTCGAGGAAGCCATCTCGCATTTCCAAAAAATGAAAGGGAAAATAGGCTATATGGAAGTCAAAGTCGTCCTCGAAAAGGCCTTTGATAGGTTAGAATGGTCTTTCATTAGGGATACTCTTGAGTTCTTTGGCATCCCCAAAATGCTCTCCAAACTCATCATGTCCTTCATAACCACCAGCTCTATCCAGATCCTTGTCAATGGTAGACCCACGAAGGAGTTCTACCCCTCCAGAGGCATCAGACAAGGTGACCCTATGTCTCCCTACATATTCATTATGTGTATGGAGAGGCTCTCATGGACGATCCAGCATTCTGTGGATGATAAGCTTTGGGACCCCATTAAGATCTCTAATCAAGGCCCCAACCTTTCCCATCTCTTCTTTGCGGATGACCTTACCCTTTTCGCTAAAGCTGATTCCAAAAATTGTTATACCATTGCTAGAATCCTGCATCTCTTCTGGCTAGCCTCAAGTCAAAAGGTCAATAGGGTTAAATCTAGAATTGTCTTCTCCAGAAATTGTCCTACTTAGTTGAGAGAAGAGTGTTCCAACATTCTAGGGATCGAAGGAAAGATGTCTTTCGAGAAGTATTTGGGCTTCCCCATCATTAATGAGCATTCTGTTAACAGTGATTTTCAGTACCTTGTTGATAACATGAGACAAAAGCTTACGGGCTGGAAATCAAGTACCCTGAACATGGCCGGCAAAACGATGCTTGCCAAAGCATCTCTGTCGGGCATCCCTTCCCATGTCATGAGCTACATCAAGCTTCCTGATGCTATAACAAAAACTCTTGACAAAATGATTAGGGACTTCCCAAAAGCTATAACAAGGAATAAAGCCATCCTCAGCGGGCTAGCCTAGAGAGTCACTCAAGGGCCTCTAGAGTCGTCCTCACCACGCACTCGTGCTCACCATGCCTTTGGAGGACAAACTGAAAGCCATAAAATGTGGACTGCAACTGGCTGTCCAACACCAAATAACGAGGCTGGAAATTGAATCGGACGCAATTGAAGTATCAGATTGCATCCTGACAGGTAAACCTATTTTTGATAACTTAATCTTTGAATGCAAGTACTTATTAAGCAAGACGGCAGTATGGGAGTTGTGCCACGCGTTCAAAGAGCAGAACTAACCAGCTGACTACATGGCTAAAGAGCAGGCAAAATACAAAAGGTTTGGAGACTTGAAAGTTTTTGTGTCGACTTCGGAGTTTGTGCAAAACTTGATTCTGGTAGACTCCGTTGGAACTCCTTATTGTAGGAAAATAAATACCTTTCAATCCTATGCTGGGCGGGATGTGACTTATGGATATTTTACGTCTGTTCTGTATAATTATAAGAACCTTAAACTAGCAGCTCTCGACTGCCAGCAATGTATAATCCCTTCATTTGATCAAAAAAAAAAAAACTCTAATATGTTGTTCGATGGAAAAGTGGAAAAAGGGGTCGGAACGTGTAAGTATGCAGACAATGTTATTGTGGTATTTTCTAAGTTATTTTTGTTTTATCATTTTAAAAATATTTTGCTAATTTAATAATTCTATTAATTAATAACTAATCTAACTAATTATTTGTCCTAAGATGCTACATACATACTTGGCTAAATGTGGTGACTTTTCTCTCCTTTTAATAATACTCCCTCCGTCTCATATTACTTGAATTTTTGAGGCTTTTTTCAAAGTTTAAAATATTTGAATTGTTCAAAGTTCAAGGTAAATGTCTGAAACTTTTTCCATATTTGCCCTTTCATTTATTGAACTTTTATATTTTCTAGGATATAAATTACACTACGTATTTATGATTTTACAAAGGGTAATAGTAGAAAGTATGGTGTAAAATTTGTCTTTGAATGTTTTTCTTATTCACAAATTCAATTATTTTGAGACGGAGGGAGTACTAGACACCGGCATCCACTCTAGCGCAGGCCCAATATTTATTATTTTTGTGTCTCAATTTATGTGATATAAATAGAATTTAGAAAGTCAATGAAATTTTATATGCTTTTTAAATATTTTAAATTATTAATTTATTGTGAATTATATTGTTTTTTATGTAATTATTAAATAAAATATATTATTCCTCTTGTCCTAATTTATGTGGCACTGGTAAAATTTCGAAAGTCGACTTTTTTGTCTTTTAATTTTAATTTTTTTTAATTATTATCATCTATATTGCGTTTACGCCATTTTTACATAATATATGTTGTCCATCTATCCTTTTTTATGCGACACTAATTCAAATGTTAATTGAATTCTTTCTATGTTTTTAAATATTTAAGTTGTTAAAATTGTGATTTATAGTATTTTTTATGTAGTTTTCTAATTAAATAATACATGTTATTTCCTTTGTTCCCCTTTTATGTGACATCAATAAATTAATTTTAATAATCAATTGAATTTTTTATTTGTTTTTAAGAAATTTGAAGTTGTCAAATATAATGTTTTTTAGTACTTTTTATATCTTTACATAACATGTTTTTAAAAAGCTTTAAATTGTCAATTATCATGATTAGTAATATTTTTACGAAATATTTTAATATATAAAATATTACAAATAAGACAGATAAATCAAAACGAAAAAATTATAAAAAAAATTTATAAGTATGACCTCAAATTGTTCAAACAAGCATGTCGACTTGCTGCGTGGTTAAGCAACTTAACTCCCTCTTATTAAATATAGATATAGATGTGACAAAAATACAATTATTGGAATCATTCATATTAAAAATTAAAAAGATGAAATATACTTTTATATTTGATTTATTTATCAGCATTATTCTATATAATAATAACAATAATAATGAAATGGTCCATATTTGCATATAATTTGTTGGGATCACATCTGATGTCTACCAGCTACCACCCATCTCTCTTACCGAACCTTCCATGTATTATATCTTACCCACCCAAGCACCCCTTCCGTTATATTTATATATTATACAATCTTTTAACTCACCCCTACCCAACTATTTGATCTTTTTTTTTTCTTTTCTTCTTCTTTTTTTTCCTTTGGTTCTATGGACGTATATTTTTTGATATTTTATTTTTCTTATTCTTAATGATTCAGTCTTCTTCATTAAAGGACTAGTTGGGTTAGGCTCCGTGCGTGGGCCCAAAATAAAAAAAATAAATCTATTATTATTTTTAAACTTTTTCATAAGTTTATCATTTTTTTGTGTAAAGTCTTATTAAATGTTATTTTATTCGTTTAAATTTGTTTGTTCATGGAAATTGATATAAAATTTAAGTAAATAAAAAAATTTAATATTATTATGTTAACAGATAAGGGCCTAAAATATTTTTAAACTATTAAAAATAGTACAAAAATGTTCTTCATTCACCCGTTGGACTTAAAATGCCCCTATCATCTATCTTTAGGTCCAAAATGCTCTTCATTCACCTTTTTCGCTTACTTACTTATACCCTTGAAACTAACTACCTTATCTTTTTTTAAAAAAAGTATTTATTATGTTTCATTTTCTTATAGAATAAAGTAAACCCCCTTCCTGAATTCTTTTTTGACCAAAAAAAATCTTATAATTTTTTTTATCTTTTAAAGTTTGTTTTGAGTTATAAAGAAAGATATTGTTTTGATTTGGACAAAATATGCGAAAAATGTGATTAAAAAAATAACCTTGTAGTTTTAATGTAGTTAGTTTTTAAAAATTTAGGGCTATGAAGAATTTATATTTTTTTGTACTTAATAAATTGTGAAACAAATCTTTAAAAAAACTCTTTTAAAAAATCTAAAATTACAACATCATATTTTGAAATTTTTTAAAAAGATCTACACATACTTCTATTTTATGTAGACAAAATAATTAATCTTTTAAGGAACAAAACAATTTATTAAAACTAATTTAGCTTTCTTTGGTTTTTTTAATTTAATCAAATTTGAATAGTTTTTTATTTTTTTTATATAACATTAGAAAAAACAAAAACTTACTTTATGGAAAAATTAAAAACTTACTTTTTCATTAACTTTATATATTTTTTAAAAGGTTGTCCTTTTTAGAAAAGCTAAATCGGTTAATTGTTTTAAAAGAATCACGTTGACCCTTAAAGAGATACATAATTTCAGTTTGGATAAATTATGAAAAGAAATTTGATAGAGATTGTTAGTTTCAAGGGTATAAGTGAGCCAAAAAGGTTAATAAATGACATTTTTGGATTTAAAGATGGATGACATGGGCCTTAGGCTCAATAGGTGGATGAAGGACATTTTCTAACATTTTCAATAGTTCAAGGATATTTTAGGCCCTTCTCTGTTATTTTTAAATTAAGCATAAAAAAATATATCAACATATTTTTTTAATTTTATGATTTTACAAAAGTCAGATGAAAATTTTTTTTAATCAAAATTTGAAGTTAATTTTGCTGAGTATACCCATTATAAGAGAATTCTAATTTTTTTTTTTTTTTATGTCCTCCACTTATAAACTCTACAGCCATACAGAAGTTATTATTGCTAACACCTCTATAATCGTCAATGCATGTTGAGTATAGGAAACATACTTCAACTAGGTTTTTTTTATGTGTGTAAGCTCCTTTTTTTTAAAATACAAAATAGACTTTATGTGAAATTATTACTTAAACTGAACATAATTGAAATTATTTATTTTTGATAGATTTATAGCTTAAATTATTTACCTTCTTATTTCATTTTTTTTATTTTGCCCATGACATCATCATGACATCAACATCACATTAGCATGATGCTAGCATTACTGTTATGAAATAATCTTTTGTGATGCTCTGGTGGTGTACATATATCATGACGATGTCATATAGAATGAGCTCAATCCTCTGTTATACTCTAGCAGTATATTGATACCATATTGGTATCATATAAGATTATGTTCTTTTTTTTTAATTAAATAAGAAACAATTAAATAAATTGTTAAACTCTAAATTAGTATAAAATATACTCTTTGTGATACTCTATCAATATATCAATACCATATCAGTATTATATAGGACTAGGGCTTTTGTGATACTCCATATACTCTATCAGTGCCACACTGTTTTGGGCTCTTATTTAACAAATAGAACAATTAAGAGAAAATTATTAAAGTCATAAACTTATTTACTAAACTCTAAGAAAATACATTCTTGTGATACTCTATTGATATATTGATATCATCTCGATATCATATAGGACTGAACATATGTAACACCCTGCATGTTGTTAGCCTAGAATATGGAGAGTTAAGAAATTTCTGGAATGATTTAACCCCACGAGCCAATCTACGGCTCGTGTAAGCAAGCACAGGTCATAGGTAGGTTCGTAGACTTGAGCCCAGAAAAATGAAAAATTGAGAGTTCCTAAAAGTTGATTCACGATTAACAAGACGGACCGTTATGACACCACAACCCGTTAAAGGTGTCGTAGAAAGGAGTCCTGAAGGACATACATTTTTCTAAATTTGGAACTACTCTACGAGATGACTTATGAATCGTAGATGGATTAACAAGTCGTCCTGCACGTTCGTGGCTTGAAAGATGCAAATTCCAGTAGCTCAATTTTTGTGACATGAAGTCCCACGAGCCAAAGTACGCATCGTAGAGTGAACCACGGCCCATGAAGGGGATCTCGTGGTTGGTTCGTCAGTTCTAATGAAGGGCATTTTGACATTTCTAATTTGTTTAAGTCCTAAACTACGTCGTTTTGTCCCTCTTAACTACCTTAACCAACCTAACCATTCTAAGTTATATTCCTAATACATTCAAAGTCATTCATCCTCATAATTCTTTCAAGGGTTCTCAAGTGTTTCTCTCTTTAAAAGAAGGATTCCATTGAAGCTAGTGCTTGAAGGTTTGGCCAAAGTTTTCCAGATTTACCTCTTCAATTCTAAGGATTTTCATTTGAGGTATGTAGGATTTCATTCGTGGATTCCATGAAGTCCAATCTAGAATCTCCTTTTTATCAAAGTTTTATGATGATTTTCTATGGGCTTTTATGTTATAATTCCAAATGCATGGATTATGATTCCTACAAGAAAATTATATCTAAGTAAGCATGAATTATGGAGAATTGCATGATTTACATGATTTTCAAGCAAAAGAATGTGATTTCTAGTATGTGTGATTAGGGTTTAATGATTTGATGTGGATTTCTTTACTAATGGTCCAAATTGATTTTAATTGTATATTTCCTCTATGAGTTTCATTCAATTGCATGATTTTGACTTAATTGTTCATGGACCTACACATAGCCCTGGTGCCTTTTCAATTAAAAGTATTACTACAATTAAGTATAACTCTGATTTTCGACTGGTTCTTTTGCGAAGCTATTTGTGTTGATTTTAGTCTAAGCCTTATGATGACCTTTGAGTGGAGGGTGTTACGCCGGAAAATGGCCGACTTATAAAGAAAAAATAAAAAAAAATTGTTCGAAAATCAAAAATCGATTCAAAACTCAATTGATTTGAGAAAAAATCAATTATCGAAATTCGAAATAAAAAACAGAGTCGCCACCTAATTTTACGGATAATTAGGAAACCATTAAATATTTTAAAAGACCTAACAGAAAAATCTTTTGAAATCCAGAGATTAGGTTCGGGTTCACATTTCCATTTCGAGAAGGTTTTACACACTCGAAATGACCGCTAAATACGGTTATCCGGCGATTAAAATATTTGACTAACTTAAAACTTTAATCTTTGACTTAAAAGGGTTGACTGATTTTAAAATTGAAAAGATTGACTGAACTTGAAAATTTAACTAAGTTTGAAAATTTAACTAAAATGATAAAGTCGCAATTCTTGTGTTTTCCTTTTATTTTATTTGTTTTTTTTTTTATTTGCAAAACTCTTTTAAGAGAAAATTAAATAACATAAATGGTTTTGACTTGTCAGGGAATTTAATTAGATTGAAACCAAATAGAAAGCAAAATGTTAGCATCCAAACAAATACAGATATGTATAAATAAATAAAGAGAGTTGTCGATTCTGGGCCTTTATCCCATTTTAATCCTTGTTGGAATTTTTGGGTCTTTGCCTTGTGTGATTCTTGCTTCTCAGAATCTGTACAACAGCTTCTTTCTTCCGGGAATTGGGCTAACTCGAAGAAGGAGAAGTTTGGGTCTCTTTGACCCAATGAAATGTAGTATGAGGAGTCCATTTGGATTCCAAAATGATTCATATGCAACAAAAAAAAAAACAAGTAAATATAGATTAGCAACCGTTTTAAACACTTAATGAAGAAGCGTATTAACAGTGATAGTAAAACAGTGTTACAAACAAGAGACTAAGTTTAAACCTCACTTTACTTTCTTTTAAAATTTATAACATCGACAAATGGAATTCTTTCTCAGATATCGCAACAAATAATAAGGCAACACAGTAATAAGGTGCCAGTAGAATAACTACTTTGCATTCAAGGAATGCTACTGCTTTCCTCATGCCAGAAGATTTATAGCTTCTAATTTTCATCTTTCTTGTATACTGACAGTTTTAATGTTTAATAACAACACAAAGTCAAAGATGATCATATATGCATGCACATGTTTTGTGGATAACAGGCTACCCCAACCTTAGCCCTGGCTTGAATATACGATATACTTTTACTATTCTTGAGGTGCCAAAGGTTTGTATACTACTACACAATTACAACATTGTAAAGGAAAGTAAAACTATTTAAAAGAATTTTCTAATATCTAATCTCCATGGTTGAAACTTACTGGCAGCAGCAGTTGTATAGATATGTTAGGTGAAAAGAAGAAGGTAAGAGCACTAGGAAGGCTGTCGAGCCAAAAGTGAGTAAAACAATACATCTGTCTGTAAGCCAAGAATTCAACATAACCCAGATCGTGGCATACAAGACTGGAATGACATTAAGGAACAAATACTCCTAACAGTAAGCTAACAGACGAATCTTGCACATGAAGTTTATTAAATAATAGAGGTAACGAGGAAAGCTTCAAACACAGCTAACAAGAAGTCATCTCGACAAAACGTCAACATCTTAATATTATCCAGCTAACAGGAACCATCTCGAAGAACACAACAACATCATTTAAATGCCAAGATCGATT
>JAPFFP010059195.1:0-27512 GCA_026153255.1 Solanum medicagineum | reverse complement strand
CTTAAAATACACACTCCTATTATAGTTAAGCACCGCGAACTTGCTTAATTTAAAGTACACCATATCCGCCGTAGCTTCTTCTTTTTTTTTTCCAATTGAACAATTAACTTCGGTTGATTAAATTACGGGGTCTAACACAAATACACTAAAGTTATCAAAATAGGCAATGAAACTAAAAGTGAACAAAAATAGGTTTAGTGTAAAAAAAATTTACGCTTTCCATATTTTTTGTAACGGCCTGTTGAAGGGGAAGCCGTTTACACTATGTAAAGTGTAAAAAATTTTACACTTTATAATTTTTCCAGCCTTTGTCCTATTGATTTGATGCATCACAAAGTGTAAAAAAAAAATTTACACTTTACAATTTTTGCAACCTTTTCTCACACAACTATATGATTTGATCAATCATAAAACGTGAATTTTTTTACGTTTTACATTGTTCTATTGTTTTATGTCGACATCTATTTAAAGATACGTAAACATCCATTCAAGAACTATAATTTGATTTTTTTTTCATTTTAATCATAAATAATATCTTCTGAATCAAAAGTTAGAGTTTCAATTTATTGGGATGGTGAAATTATTCATGATGGAAATACTCTTCATTAGAGTTGTCCTCCCAAAGACAATGTTAAATATCCACTTAACGTCCGATATCAAAAATTTCTTTTATCAATTTATAGAAGAATGGGTGTGAATAATTCCTATTATGATTTGATTTTAGTCAAAAAGTATCTAACTATATTTTTATCACAAGGACAAGTAAATTTTGGAGAATGGATTATCTATAATGACAAATCGTTGACCGACTTTTTGAAGGCTCCAACCGACTACAGATCACATGAAACTAACTGTGCTTGAAATCTATATTAGGAAGGACCCTAGAACTAATCAACAACATTTTTTATTATCTGTTGATATTCACTCTCAATTGAAAAATCGTAACAATCCCAGTGGCTTCCCTATAACCCATTCTAGTGATTTTCTAAATATGTCTCATTACCAGAATATTCTTACTGATCGATAAGATTTTGATTTGGACGAAACTATCAATGAAAGTGTCTGGTAATGCTCAACAATTTCCAATTTATTTCTTAATTTTGACTATTATTTTTTAATAGATAATTTAGTGTTATTGTTATATATTTTGTAGCGGTTTACCTCAGGATGAGACAAATATTGCTTCAAATTATGGACTAAGCAATTATTTTGGTCAATCTTCCCATTTTTCAATGATAGAAAATATTGAGAGTTCCTCAAATTTTCATGTGTCATACTATTGGTACAAATGACTCTTATTGGTACGTTTAACACATAAGCCTATTTTATTTAAGTAAATTTATTATATGATGTAAATATTTATATATTCTTTTAATAAATATAGGGAAAATATTACTCAAGATGAGCCCATTGATACCATGAATATAAATGACTGTGATCTTTCGAATTATGGATCATCTTCAGCTAGTGATAGTGATGGTTTGCCTAATGCGGAGGTATCGGGAGATAATGTTCCATTTGAGGCATCATCTAGTCATGATGATTTTTCAATGTCCAATCGATCACCAAGGCCAATGTTAATGAGTCTGTTTCAAGGTGAAGAATCTTTTTTATTGTCAATGCATCAATTAGTAGCCATGTAACCCATAGTACGCGTGCCTAAATTTCATTATCATAAAATTTCATATCTTGATCATCTTTCAAATAGTCCAGATATCCTTGTTGACACACATGATGAGTATACATCACAATGGAGATGGTGTGAATCACATGATTTTATGAATGGTGCTATTTATGTTGAAAAAGGTATATTGTTCAACTCAAAAAAAAAAACAATTACAAAGAGTAGTTAAACTTTTACATTTGAAGATAGCAAGGGATTAGTCAGTTATTAAGTCGACAAAGAATTCTTAGTGACTTATTTATAGGCGTGCTAAACAGGGATGTAGATTTAAGTTGACTTCTTTTATGAAAAATCTACCAACATGTGAAAAATCAGAAGATACATTAAAGAACACACATATAACATGGGCACCTGTTGTGAAGGACATTTTCATTTAGATGTGGAGACGATTGTTTTTGTCATTCATACTGATATAGAAAACATACCAAGGTACTATTTCAATCTTGTATTATTTAATCTAATAAGGGAATACATATTTTTTAATTTAATAATTAATATTTTTTTTATCTGTTGGGTTTCCAATCAAAGACTGTCAAACAGATATTCTTAAAGCATATGACATTTCAATAAGTAGGAGAAAAGCGTATCTTGGAAGTAAGCGTGCTTTTGAAAGAGTCTACGGTACATGGGAGAGTTTTTTTGATGAGTTGCTAAGATATATACAAGCTTTGAAACACTTTAATCCAGGCACAATAGTTGAATGGAAAACAGCGCGTCACAATGATGTTGTTGAAGATGTATTCAACTATGTGTTTTGGAGTTTCAAGCCATGCATTGATGGGTTTATTTTTTGTCATTCGGCGAAATCGATTGATTTAACACATGTCTATGAAAAGTATGATATCAAGTGATTGATTGCGGTTGCAACGGACGGTAACGGTTCAATATTACCTTTAGCCTTTGCAATAGTTGCAAATGAGAGTATGGAAACGTGGACCTTATTTTTAAATCATTTTGCACTTGCATGTTGTGAAAAATCGTGAAGGTGTAACATCGATATCTGATAGACACCATGGAATGCTTTCATCCATGTATAAATCTCCAAATTGGCAGGCCCATTTGGGTATCATCGTTTTTTGTTTAAGGCTTTTGAAGGCTAACTTTCCAAAAAAAAATTAAAAATGCCAATAATCTTTTATGGGCAGCTGCCAGTCATACTCAGGAGAAATTCTTTTTAGAAAAATTGGAGATGATCAAAGAGATCAATGCGGAGGCATATGTGTGGTTAATGAAGAATGATCTTGACAAATGGATATTGCACAAGGATGAAGGTAGGAGATGAGGCATGCCGACAACAAATAGTTCTGAATCATTTAATGGGTTGCTTAAGTCAGCCAGGGGCCTACTAGTTACTGCAATGGTGAGACTCACTTACAATCAGATTGTGAAATGGTTTGTCACAAGATCGAAATTTGTCAATCAATTATTATAACAAAAGCAATAGTGGATGCCTAATTTGAGGATAATCATAGAAAGTCACATCATCACACGCTCATCAGCTATCATCAATAAAGGGAGAACATATTTGAGGTGCAGACACATATGCATCATGGTCGTAGTGGTAATATACACATTGCAAATGCATCACAAGGAACATGTCAATGTGGTAAATGGTAATCATACTACTGTCCATGTTCTCTTACAATAAAAGGATTTGATCAAATTGGGTACCAAGCATGGGAGCATATGGTATTAGAATTCAATGTGCGTAACTATAAAACTTAAAAGCCTACTCCGGACAATTCAATTTACTTGGCAGTGAAGCATATTGGCTTAGTTGTCCCTTTACTGTAATAGAAAATAAAAATTATTTACGAAAAATAGGCAAAAATAAAATCACCTGTATAAACAATGAAATGGACATTCCAGCGAGTACACTCACTCGCAAGTGTTCAACGTGCAAACAAATAGGTCACGGTCGACGCAACTATCCATCACGATCTCGAAATGCTTCATGTGGTGGGAATACTTAACAAGAATAGTTGTGTCAATTTATCTTCATATGTAATTTTTTATTTTCCTTCACATGTAATCTTTTATTTTCCTTCGAATGTAATCTTTTATTTTGATTAATTTGATTTGGTTGCTCTAAAAATATTTCGATAAAACTTTCTCTTTATTGCCTTGGAACTAGAAAATATTAATAGAGTATAAAAACATGAATGTAAAAATTGCTTGATCAAAATATTCTTCAAATATTAAACGATTTTTCCGTCCTTAAAAATTTAAGTTAGGATAAAATGGTTTAAAAAAAGAAGACCAATAAATAGTAATATAGTATCCTAATTTATTATGGACAATGATTTGTTCACTTTGTATAGTTAAAAAAAATAACAACAAATACTAATAGAGTATCATAAATTTATTATGGATAATGTTTTCTTTAATTTGTATAAAAAAAATAAGCCAAACATTTTTTGTACACGATTACTAGCTAAATGGAGTATTATATATATCAAACTATTAGATAATTTGTTTAAGCTACAAAAATTTGTTTAAGCTGTACAATTAATACTAAGTTCCATAACCCTTCTTTGGAATTCGTAAAATATCTTCGGCCTAAGTCCCATCTGCCCTTCATCATCTTCATTATCCCTCTTTCTCTTCTTAGCAGGAAGATCCTTCATATTCACTTTTTTTACAACTCTCTTGACGACATTTTCCATTCTGGGTGTTTGAGGCATATCATCCACCGGTGTATGAAAGTAGCATCAGGAGATGAGTGTGGAGACGATGGAGTATGAATCTACAAAACAAATAATATAATTAAAGTTCAAAATTATAATTTTAGCACAAAGTTCAAAGCTCAAAAATAAATAAAATAAATTTGTGCCTCATCACGATCTCCACTGAGTGTCGGGGTGACATCATCTATAATCGCTATAGACCTTGGAGCACGATGGATGAAGGCTCTGTGGTATGAATCTAAAAGTAAAATAAAAATTGATTTAATATTACTAAACAATAATAAATTAAAATTGTTTTAAAATAAATAAATAAATAAATATGTGTCTCATCACAATCTCTAGTGGTTGTCGGGGCGACATCATCTATTATCGTCATAGAGTCGGGATGAACGAAGGATGAAGGCTCTGTAGTATGAATCTACAAATAAAATAAAAAATAATTTTATATAAATATTAGTAAACAATAAAAAATAAAAATTATTTAAAATAAACCTGTGCCTCTTCACGATCTCCAATGGATGTCGGGGTGACTTCATCTATGATCGTCGTAGAGCTAGGATGAACGATGGATGAAGGCTCTATAGTATGAATCTACAAATAAAATAAAAAATTAATTTAATATAAATATTTGTAAATAATAAGAAATTAAAATTATTTTAAAATAAACTTGTGCTTCATCACGATCTCCAGTGGATGTCGGGCGACATCATCTATAATTGTCGTGAGCTAGGATGAACGATGGATGAAGGCTCGATCTATAGTATGAATCTACAAACAAATAAAAAATCAATTTAATATAAATATTAATAAATAATAAAAAATTAAAATTATTTTAAAACAAATAACTAAAAATACATTAAGAGCATAAGCAAGACACTATTGTGGTACTTTACTCTCCTCTGTGATGCAATATTGATCTTCTCCAACTTAAAAATGGTACAACAAAAGCAGTCCATTGGATAATGAATTGACTGGACCCATGTATTATTGTTAAAACCAAATACAAGAAGCATCAACCTCGCTGACCAGAAGGGTGAGAAGTAAAGAATTACAGTTTATTTGGTTGGTGTAACCCAATTCTAATAGAGAAGTAAGAAAGCCCTGCTTGGTGTAACCCAGTTTACTTCAAATAGCCCATAAAGTACTAGAGCTGTAATTTTATTTTTGATAAGGTAAAGATAGAGTACTACAAATAAATTACTCATCCTTATACTATATAATATCACCCAAAACTCAGGAAAGAAACAGAAGAGAATGCAGCACTGCCGAGCATCACTCAACTATTAGCTTAATTTAAATCTCGCGAAGGGAAATGCTAATCCTTGTGGAACAAAAGCATCAAATATCCAAGACCCACAACACATAACGCAAGTTTATCATCCAGAGCAAAACTAAGTAATAATACAATTATTGAGCAACAATAACAATACAACAATAACATATCCAGTGGAATCACACAAGTGGGGTCTGAGGAGGGTAAAATATTTGCAGACCTTACCACTATCTCATAGAAATAGGTTGTTTCTGGAAAACTCTCGTCTAAAAGAATGTTACCCCATAAGTAGAAATGGGGTGATTTTTAAAGGAAAAAAAATAAAGCTAGGCATGGATTAAATAATACACTCAAGAAGCATGATAGAAGAAGAGAAAAAGAATGATCACAGTAACCCAAAACTTCACAAATGTCCTCTCACAAATCAAAAATATGGGACCAGATCACAAATATTACAATGAAATCAAATGAAATGACAACAAATTGGAATAAAGTCACAATTGTAGAGAATTTTGAACCATCATAATTGAATCTTCCAGCCTAGTCACTAGATCAGTGAGCATGGATCAAAGCAATAGAGAGTTCATTTCATTTTAAGAAAACTTAGGGAAACATCTATTGACCAAAGTTCCAGCGACTACAATCTCCGCTCGAAGTAGGTCGAACGTCTTTACATATGTACATCAATATTCTTTAGTCACAGCTCAATTCAACAATATCCAGTTCAATGATATTAAAATTTAACTCCTAGTCCTAAAGAACGAAAATCCCTTTGAAATTTCAAGTATATTCTCTGGGTGAATGACTCTAAACCAAAGGATAATATCATTTGGACTACGAAAAGAAAGAACGAAATAGGAAAAAACAGTAGGAAAGCAGCACATTGTAACTAGGGAGGTTAATCTTCATTCTTTCATCAAATCATGTAAAAGGCCAGGCTCCTAGAAACTGGTCCACACATTCATTGCATCTAAACCTAACCTGCCTGTTAGTTCTTTCTGATACAAAACAGGACCACTATGTTGCTCGGACTCTTCAAATATGTCAATGGGTGCGGCAACAGTTTGGAGAGTCCGAGCAACATGGAAATAGGTCCCATGTCACATTTTTTGGGCCTGTTAACATGCTAGAAATTGACACATTAACGGACCATGTCCACATTAGTATAAATGCCATTTATAATGAAAACTTCTTAGATACTAGCCAAAGAAATACCAAACTGCATAAAATAATTACTTCAAAGTAGACAACTAAAGTACATGAACAGTCTTGGCACTCCACTAAAAGGATTTCAAATTAAGTGATTCACTTTCATCCACCCTGACAAAGGAAGATAATTGCTTTACCTCGGATACATTCTCAATGAAGGAGTTATAGGAAGGTAACAATCTTTAAAGGCCATTTCGTTCTGATAGATGTATCTCTTTGCTTCTTCCTCACGTTTTTGTATATTTGCTATTACTAGAATTATATATTTAATTTGACATTTTTGTAATATATCAAGGTTTGGTTGCATATGTTTCCCCTACTGCTTTACAACTTCATCATCATTATTAGACTTTTTTCTAAATGAAGAATAGAGTTTGCAGTTCCAGGACACCACCCCCCTTAGCTGCTTTTCCTTAAGTTTCTACATATCACTAAAGTTCCAATTTAAGTTGTTCAACTCCTAACAGATTTTCTCTGGAAAAAATGTACAAAACGGGGAGATTGAGCATATGAAACTTGTTACCTGTTCCTCACCAAGATCTCCAGTAATAGTCAAAATGCCATCTTCTATATCCATCGTGGAACTAGGACCTATGTGAATGAAGGCCTCATAGTATGTCACGACCCAAGCCTAGGGCCCAGACGTGACACAGTGAATGGGGAACCCGAAGGGACCCAAATCAAGCCTCTTAACATATTATTACACATCATTGGTCGCGAAAATAATAAAATAACAGTAAGAGATAGTAAAAAGGGAATACGAGGCTAAGGGACATCTTTCATATCACAAAACATCATAGGGTCAAAGAGAGTCAAGGCTCATAGCATCATTACATAACTTATCCAACAACACCTCTAAACATAGAATTTAGCGGGGGCCAAGACAAACAACCGAAATCACCCTCATAATCAAAGCATACAATAAAGAAAGAGATTCTATAGAATAAATCAATAAAAGTATGACCTCGAAATTGAGGACTCACCAACTTGCTTTGAGAGATATCGCACTAGCAACGTAGAGGAGGAGGATGATCAAGTGGGGCTCTGGATCCTATATGGTAACACCATGTAGGCATAGACTATGCGTTAGTACGTTTGGATGTACTAAGTATGTAGGATGAAATGCAACCATAGATAAGCAACATAGTCAAAATACATAATTAAGCAATAGATGATCATATAACAATATGGCATGCATGAATGATACTTGAGGTAAGCATGCTTATACATAAATTATATTACATTTTAGGAATAGACCATCATCATAGACCAAGCAACTTAGTACTTGGAATCTAAGGTAGACCACCCCTTAGAAGTGATAGAGATACCAACCCCTTAATTGGTTGATGGATATGACCACCCTACATTGGAAGTAACTGAGGTACCAACCCCTCAATTGGTTGATGGCTTACCACCCCTATCCAAGGTGATTGAGGCACCACCCCTCAATTGGTTATGCTCAACTCACAACACAATAACTTCTCATGGAATCAACACATACATAACATCCTTTCATCATCATAAAGGCACTTAACTCATATGCCAAGCATTAGGCCTTCAACAACTCTAGATACATTAACCACACATTTTATCAAACACTTGATGGGTGTGCAATGCTAGTGTAAAACCATGCAATTCAAGAGGGAAATCATGAAAGAAAACTTAAAGTAAAAACACCCTCTAACACTTGGTAATACCCTCATGTAACATACATCAAAACCCTTCATCAAAACTCAAGATAGATCTAAGATTCATAATTCAGAACAT
The DNA here is from genome assembly GCA_026153255.1 of Solanum medicagineum. Taxonomy (NCBI): domain Eukaryota; kingdom Viridiplantae; phylum Streptophyta; class Magnoliopsida; order Solanales; family Solanaceae; genus Solanum; species Solanum medicagineum. The sequence goes on along the minus strand of JAPFFP010059195.1, from coordinate 18,892 downwards.
GCTTAAACAGTCACACCTTTACAAAACCCTAACATAGTTCATAGTCAAATTCATAATAGAAGACCATAAGTAAAATCAACTTAGAAATATGTAATTAGGTAAAAAGGAAGCTTGAGCACCATGGGTGAAATGACCCAATGGTTGAAACCCACATACCTTGACTTTGGAGAATTTGATAAAGATTGAAAATGGAGACTTGAAGCTTGAGTGAAATCCTTAAGATCCAGATGAGTTTTGGGACTTGAAATTTGGGGTGAAATAATTGTCTAAGTGTTTGAGAGAGTATCGGGGAATGTCTTGTATGATTGAAGGTGAAATATGGCTAAGTATAGCTATTTTCACACATGGGAAGGCTTAGTCCCAAGACCCAAAAGTATTGGACCAAACTAAAAATAACTGGGCAAAAATAACACTAGCCCGCACCCTGGCCGCCTTTTGCCAGGTGTGCGGACTCATTCTGGATAAGCAAATTGTGGGAAATTGAAATTGTGAATTGGTTGCTCTAAAATCAAGGTTAGACTTATTGTCCACTCAATTTTTTCCTTTGATCAAAAATATGAAGTTGAATTTTTGATATCACGCACGAATTTTAAGATGTATGGAAATTATGATTCCGGGCACTTCCTAGACACGTTTTCGGGCACTTTTTGGGGTCGTTTCAATATCTCCCCCTTGGAGACATTCATCCCCAAATGTAAAGAAACGTACACGAGAAGAGTAATTATGAAGAAATCAGCCCCAAAAAAATGTATCAACACACTTAAAACACCATTTTCAAAATCTCAACATAAGTGTAAAAATCACCATGAACTTTGTCAATGTAAACATGAATGCATGCATATGACATATAGGGCTGATAGATGAGACATGAAATCACCTATAACACTTAAGTTTAGTACCTTAGGCTTGAGCGGCATGGAAGAGATCGGGATATCATTTTTGTATGTCTGCTTCGGACTTCCATAGAGCACTTTCGACTTGTTGATTCCTCCAAAGGACCTTAACAAAAGCAACATCCTTGTTCTCTAGCCTCTTCACTTGTCTATCCAAGATCTCTACTGGAACCTCTTCATAATTCAAGTTTTCTTCAACAACACCCATAACATTCAATGGTACAATAGTATTTGGATCACCCACACACTTCCTCAACATAGACACATAGAAAACCGAATAAACTAAATCCATTTCACTAGGCAACTCCAACTGGATAAACCAAATCCATTTCACTAGGCAACTCCATCTCATAGGACACCTTACCAAACCTTCTCAAAACCGTGTAAGGTCTTACAAATCATGGACTTGATTTAGCCTTCTTACCAAAATGAACCACACCCTTCATGGGTGACACCTTCAAACAGACCCAATTGCCAACCTTAAATTCAAGCTCTCTTCTCCTCACATCAGCATAGGATTTTTGATGGCTTTGGGATATTTTCAACCTTTCTCTAATTTGCCTTACCTTCTCCATAGCCCCCATAACCAAATCCGGACCCAATAAGGCCATTTCTCCAACTTTTTACCACCCAATCGGCGATCTACAACGTCTACCATAGAGGGCCTTAAAAGGAGCCATACCAATGCTAGAATGATAGCTATTGTTATAAGAAAACTCAATCAATGGAAGATGATCATCCCAACTACCCCTAAGCTCCAAAATACAAGCCTTAAGAATATCCTTAAGAGTTTGGATAGTTCTTTCGGCTTGGCCATCCGTTTGAGGGTAAAATATCGTACTAAGCTTTACCTTGGTCCCAAGACCCCTTTGGAAGAACCTGCAAAAGTGTGAAGTGAATTATACACCACAATCCAATATGATAGACAAGGGCACTCCGTGCAACCATACCAACTCATGGATGTACAATTTAGCATAGTCTTCGGCCCCATAAGTAGTCTTAACCGGTAGATGAGCCGATTTTATCATCCTATCAACTACAACCCAAATAGAATCAAAACCTTTTCTAGTCTTAAGCAACCCAACCACAAAATCCATATTAATATCCTCCCACTTCCAAGTAGGAATCCCTATGTCTTGGGTTACGCCACTCGGCCTTTGGTGTTCGTCTTTGACTTGGTCGCAACTATGACAACTGGATACAAAAAATTTGGCAATGCATTTCTTCATGCCTCCCTACCAAAACACATCTCTCAAATTCCTATACATCTTGGTAGAATCAGTGTGAATAGAATAGGAAGAATTATGAGACTCATCAAGAACATTCTCTCTCAAGTCATCAACACAAGGCACACACAACCTACCTTGGTACCCAAGAGCACCATCTCCCCTTTGGGAGAAAACCTCCACCTTGCCCTTTTTCACAAACGCCTTCAATTCTAACAAGGAGGGAAAAGATCTTGCTTTGTTTTTACCTTATCAACTAAGGAAGATTTTGAACCATCAACAACCACAATGCCACCATTATCAACCTCTTCCAACCTAACCCCCAATCTAGCCAACTGATGGACCTCCCTAGCTAATTCTTTGCTCCTACCATCAACATGAGCTAGGCTACCCATAGGCATCCTAGTCAAAGCGTCCGCCAAAACATTAGCCTTACCAAGATGATAATGCACACTCATATCATAATCCTTAAGAAGCTCTAACCACCTTCATTGTCTCAAATTAAGATCTTTTTGAGTGAATACATATTGGAGACTCTTATGATCGGTGAACACATCAACATGCACCCCATACAAATAATGATGCTAAATTTTCAAAGCAAATACCATGGCGGCCAATTTTAGATCATAAGAAGGATAATTCTTTACATGCACTTTAAGTTGCCTAGAGGCATAGGCTATCACCTTACCATTTTGCATCAAAACACAACCCAAACCAATGTGGGAGGCATCACAATAAACAACAAACCCTTCCAATCTTTCCAGTAGAGATAAGATAGGAGCGGACACAAACTTATCCTTCAAGGTTTGGAAACTCTTTTCACACTCATCAATCCACACAAACTTAGCCTTTTTTGAGTCAACTTAGTCATGGGAGAAGTAATAAAAGAGAATCCATTCACAAACCTCCAGTAGTAACCCGCTAAGCCCAAGAAGCTTCTAATGTCCGATGGGGTCAATGGTCTAGGCCAATTTCTAATCACATCCATCTTTTTAAGGTCCACCCTAATACCAACCCTCAACACCACATGACCTACAAAGGCAACCTCTTTTAACAAAAATTCACACTTCTCATATTTAGCATACAACTTCTATTCCCTTAATCGTTGTAGCACTGCCCTCAAATGAGCCATATACTCCTCCTCACTATGAGAATAGATCAAAATATCATTAATGAGAACCACCAAAAACAAATCAAGGTAGGGTTTAAAGACCCTATTCCTAAGATCCATGAAGATAGTCGGTGCATTGGTCAACCCAAAAGATGTAACCACAAATTCATAATGCCCATACCTAGTCCAAAAAGCCGTCCTGGGAATGTCACATTCCCTCACCTTCACTTGATGATACCCGAATCGAAGGAATCTTAGACAAGTGACTAGCCCCTTGAAGTTGATCAAACAAATCATCAATTTTTAGGAGAGGGTACTTACTATGGATAGTAACCCTATTAAGTTGCCGATAATCAATACACATTCTAAGAGACCCATCTTTCTTCTTCACAAACAACATGGGTGCACCCCAAGGTGATTGGCTAAGCCTAATAATACCCTTCTCCAACAATTCCCTCAATTGCTCCTTCAACTCCTTTAACTCCGTTAGGGCCATACGGTAAGGGGGAATAGAAATGGGTTGAGTATCAGGAAGGAAGTCTATACCAGAGTCTATTTCTCTTTCGGGAGGAACACCAAGAAGGTCACTTGGAAAGACATCAAGGAACACATTTACCATCGGAATCGATAAAATAGGAAGGACTTTGGACTAAACATCCCTAACCCTCACAAGATGATAGAGATACCCCTTAGAGATCAACTTTTGTGCTTTAATGCAAGAGATAAACCTACCCTTGACCACCACATCATGACTCTCCCACTCAATGATGGGTTCATTTGGGAATTGGAATTTGTCCCTACGGGTTCTACAATCAATAGAGCCATAATATGCATGCAACCAATCCATCCCAAGAATGATATCAGAATCAACCATATCCAACTCAACAAGATCACAAGGCAATATTTTATGCAAGATGTAAAATGGGACAATTTCTATAGACCTTTCTAGCAACAATAGATGCACCAATAGAAGTAGACACCTCATAAAACTCACACAACAATTCAGGCTCAACATGAAACTTTTTGGCAATAAGAGAAGTAACAAAAGAAAAAGTGGCACCCGGTTCTATCAATGCATACACATAAAAATCAAAGACTTTTGACATATTGCTAACGACATCGAAAACCTCATCAACCCCTTGCCTCCCATGAAGAGCATAAAACCGATTGTGCCTTGAGGCACCACCTTGTTAGCCTCTTCTATCCAGAGGAAGTGCATTAGTACCCCAGCATGAAGGACAAACATCATTACCCTTGTTGCGATTCCGTAGATAATCAATCATCTTGTGGCCTACTTCCCCACAACCAAAACAAGCATTGGTATCCCTGAAGCATCGGCCACCATGACCCTCACAGTTTGGACACATGAGTCTAGGCATCACACCACTTCCCTCTTGGGGCCTTGGGTAGTAATTGGCAAACCTCCCACTAGGAGCATGAGAAGACCCTTGGCCTTGGTGAAATCGACCACCCTTGTGACTTTGGAACTTACCATCAAAATAGGCCATTTTGGCCTCATGACCCCTTCTTTTCCTCAACCTTTCCCCCTTTATTTTTTCGGCAAAATTCATCAAGCAGGACAAATCCATGTCATTAATCAACATAGCGGACTGGCACTCCTCACTCACTAAGTCGGATACACCCATCACGAACTTGTTCATTCTAGACCTTAGGTCGGCAATCAGGTGTGGAGCATATTTTGAAGAGTTGGTTGAACTTGAGGGCATACTCCCTCACACTCATATATCCTTGCTTCAAATTCATGAACTCCATCATTTTGGCCTCTGTAAGCTTAAGAGAAAAGAACCGGTTAAGGAAAGCCACCTTAAACTCCTCCCATAGAACCACATTGTTGTTCCCCTTCTCCTCTTTCCATTAAGTGTACCATATTTGGACTACCCCCTTGAAGCCGCCAACTCCGCCTTCTCCTCTGACCTCATACACATGATATCCAACACTTTGTAAGCCTCATCAATAAATTCTTGAGGATTCTTATCCACCTTAGACCCATTGAACTCCGGTGAGTTCATCCTCATAAAATCCCTCACCCGAGATGCCGAAGTAGGAGAATGAGGGGCTTGGGACCCTTGGTTGGCTTGGTTAGCCACAACTTAAGCTAGCAAGATGAGAGCATCCCAGAGCTCTCCATGAGTCGGTTGTTCATCGGGTGTGCGGGCTCTTTTTCCTCTTATGTTAGACATGATCTAGCATAGCAAAGAACAATCGTTGGGGGGGGGGAGAAACCTTACCTTAACTTCTACAGCATGACATAGAGTGAGAAAAGGGGAAACATTTCCTAAAACGTCTCATAGCCTCTTTACCCATAGTTGTGGTGTACAAACAACCATGCATAAGACTCTAATCAACACGGTGTGTTGGATGTTGATGACCATTAACAAACTAGTGCTCTGATACCAAGTTTGTCACGACCCAAGCCTAGGGCCTAGACCTGACACGACGAATGGGGAACCTAAAGGGACCCCAATCAAGCCTCTTAAATATCATTACACATCCTTGGTCGCGAAAATAATAAAACAATAGTAAGAGATAGTAAAGAGGGAATATGGGGCTAAGGGACATCGTTTATATCATAAACATCATAGGGTCAATGAGAGTCAAGCCTCATAGCATCATTACATATCTTGTCCAACAACAACTCTAAACATAGAACTTAGCAGCGGCCAAGAAAAATAACCAGGCTCACCCTCGTAGTCAAAGCATACAATAAAGAAAGAGAGTCTAAACATAGCATAAATCAAGAAATGTCCTCGAAGTTGAGGACTTACCAACTTGCTTTGAGAGATATCGCACTAGCCATATAGAGAAGGAGGATGATCAAGAGGGGCTCTGGATCCTACAGGGTAACACCATGTAGGCATAGAGTATGCATTAGTACGTCTGAATGTACTAAGTATGTAGAATGCAATGCAAAAATAAATAAGCAACACAGTCAAAATGCATAAATAAGCAATAGATACTTGAGGTAAACATGCTTATACATAAATCATATTACATTATAGGAATAGACCATCATCATAGACCAAGAAACTTAGTACTTGGAATCTAAGGTAGACCACCCCTTAGAAGTGATTGAGATACCAACCCCTCAATTGGTTGACGGTTTACCACCCCCTATCCAAGGTGATTGTAGGTACCAACCCCTCAATTGGTTGATGACTTACCACCCCCATCCGAAATAATTGAGATACCAACACCTCAATTGGTTGATGGCTTACATCTCCTATCCAAGATGATTGACATACCAAACCCCTCAATTGGTTGGTGGCTTAGCACCCCTATCCAAGGTAATTGAGGCATCACCTCTCAATTGGTTATGCTGAACTCACAACACAATAACTTCTCATGGAATCAATACATACATAACATCTTTTCATCATCATAAAGTCACTTAACTCATATGCCAAGCATTAGGCCTTCAACAACTCGAGATACATTAACTGGACATTTTATCAAACACTTGGTGGGTGTGCAATGCTAGTGTAAAACCATGCAATTCAAGAGAAAAATCATGCAAGAAAACTTAAAGTAAAACCACCCACTAACACTTGGTAATACCCTCATGTAATATACATCAAAACCCTTCATCAAATCTCACGATAGATCTAAGATTCATAGCACAAAACTTGCTTAAACAGTCACACCTTTACAAAACTCAAACATAGTTCATAGTCAAATTCATAATAGAAAACAATAAGTAAAATCAACTTAGAAATAAGTAATTTAAGTTAAAAAAAAAAAAAGCTTGAGCACCATGGGTGAAATGACCCAATGGTTGAAACCCACATACCTTGACTTTGGAGAATTTTTTATGAAGATTGAAAATGGAGACTTGAAGCTTGAGTGAAATCCTTAAGATTCGGATAAGTTTTGGGACTTGAAATTTGGATGAAATAATTGTCTAAGTGTTTGAGAGAGTATTGAGAATGTCTTGTATGATATGAAGGTGAAATATGGCTAAGTATAGGTATTTTCACCATGGTAAGGCTTATACCCACGACCGAAAAGTCTTGGACCGAACTAAAAATAACTGAAAAAAATAACACTAGTCCGCTCCCTGGCCGCATCGCACTAGGGGCATGGACTCATTCTGGATAAGTAAATTATAGGAAACTGAAATTGTGGTTCAGTTGCTCTAAAATTGGGATTAGACCTATTTATCACTCAATACCGGCCCCTGATCAAGAATATGAAGTCAGATTTTTTATATCACGCACAAATATTGAGATATATCGAATGGGCACTTTCGAGGCACATTTTTGGGCACTTTGTGGGGTCGTTTTATAGTATGAATGTAAAAATAAATTAAAGATTATTATTAATATATTATCAAATAATGAGTTATTAGAAAAAAATATAACTTGCAACTCGATCGTATCATCAAATAGTCCTTCCATATAATCCTGAGTGCTACTAGGAGCAGCATCTTCGGTGATACAATGAGCAGTACCAGATGTCCCAACAAGAATATATAAATATTTATGAATCAATTACAAATTATAAATATTACAAATTAAAATAGTTTTAAAAAATCACCAGCATATCTGGTATATAACTTGAATAATCATGATATGGCATATCTAAAAGATCCATTAAGTCAGAATAATCATGCAAACCTCTAGCCTCTACCCCAACCTCTGCCGGATGAAAATGCAAACCACCTGCGCGGTGTCCTCGAGCACTTCCTTGTCCTCTCCGCCCCCCACATCCTCGTCCTTGACCGTACTATGCCTAGGGCAGGACATCCCCATCCTCGAGCACGTACATGCTCAAACAAGGGATCTCCCTCAAAAAATGGCACACTAAACTGTATTCCAGCCTCACGCAATGTATCCTAAAATTTGAGCAACCTCCTCATAAGTGAAACTGATGTTGTGTACTACTGCCATTGTGATGCTAGATTGTATAATTTAAAAAGTCCTCTCAACATTGCAATGCTAGTACCAGCAGAATGAACAAAGCCTAGTGCTACATCAACCTCTAATGCAGGCCTTCCTATAAACAACCGTCCATATCGCATGTACCACTATCTATATCCCACCTCACTGGTATCACCATCCACCTGAACCACCAAACTCTGACGCTGATTGCCCCAATTATGAAAATGTTTATCCAGTATCTCACGAACCTCCGATCCAAGCCTCTTACGCTGATCATGAATATGGTGGTCAATTCCCCAACTAGGCATAGTAGGTATGTAATGGTGACGACCAAACTGACGTATTACTCTATCAGACGCGTGCACCTCAACAATCTCTAAGCAAAACATAGGCACACATGTCATCCATAAAGGTTCGTTGATCGTGCAGCATCGAGGTAGTATATGTAAAATTTCAGCATATGGTGTCCATTGAAACTATATTATAACAATTAGAAACATAGAGATAAATTATAACAAAATTAAAAATTGAATATAAATCATACTTGATCCTTTGTCATACAGTCTAGCTGATCTCTAATTGGAATAAGAGAGTGATGTGGCTTAGTATTTCAATCAATGCCTCGCATCCAATGTCTGGTGTATGGAAGCAATACATCATCATCATGAGATGGGGAGACTGATGGTTGTATAGGTAAGATTCTCTCCCAATACCATACCATATTGTGACAAATAAAATAATTTATTTTTCATAATTAATAAAAAAAATATGTCATTTTGCACATATTTCAACTAATTAATCAAGTTTCCTTATTCAACATTCCAAAATAGACAATGTATAGATTTAAATTTCTATTTTAAGGTAGAGGTTATATCAAACTTCATGGATGAAAGGGCTTAATTTTATTTGATAAAGAGAGGTAGGAAAATGTTTGTTAAGCTCAAAATATATGATGAGGAAACATTCAATAGTTTTACATATTCTCAAGTTGATGAATATTTTTATGTGGGTGAACAAAGATTAGTGCACATATTAAGCAAGCATTAGGAATTACTACCTTAGTAATTAGTACACAATTTAGTACAACAACAACATACCTAGTGAAATTCCACAAGTGGGGTCTGGGGAGGACAAAATGTACAGACCTTACCACTACCTCATAGAGATAGAGAGGCTATTTTCGGAAGATACTTGAAAGCGTTAAACTGTGATAAAGTGCCCATGCTTTTTCTAAGTTGGATTTAAAGAAGATAAAGCAAGACATCCAGTGATGTACTACATATCTTACACTCTTCTTCTGTTTTCAGTCCTTTTGTGGGAATGTAATCCAAGTGAACGATGATTAAAGAAATTTTGGTAAAGTTATGTCATGTTCCTTACACTTAGGCACATAAATTGAATCATTTTGGGGCTACAAGTAGTTATTATTCCCCATCCTTATGTATTTATATTGTACAGCTTAACTTTATTCCCAAATAATTCCTAATCCCCATTCTTATTTCCTAATAGTTGATGTCACTTCCTAGTCCTGTATGATAAATACAATCAATACTATAGTGCCCTTCCCTTCTTTGACTGATTTGTAAATGGTTTACATGTACTTAACTTTTTGAATGTGTAATAAGACAGAGATGCATGCTAGAGAATGTTACTACAAAAAGTGCGACAGATGTTGGGTGCTTGTGAATCAGATTTATGTTTCTTCTTTAACCTAAACATATAACTTCATGCTAGAGTTAGCTATCAACTAAACTTAATGTTGCAAACTTTAGTGGAATGGAATTGCTGGTGAATGGCAATTTTATCTAGTTCCATAGAATTAGTACACAATTTAACAATTAGTATATTCTATTTGTTTGTTTGTCATAGTATAATTATAAGTGTATTGTTTGGTTGCACAAGTGTAATTATAAGGTTAAATTAAATTTTTAAAAATAAAACTTAAGTTACCTTAAGAAGAGGAATAAATCCATAAATGTCAATTGTCTCGCCGATAGATGCCCGACATAATACGCAGTATAAATAGGCCAAAACTATGCTGCCCGAATTATACTTACTCACATCCTGTATCGAATCTAGAATTGCTAGATATTGCAAGCTAATAAGGTTTTTCGATGTATTCAGAAATAAAATGCCCCCCAATATAACAAGTAAGTAAAGTCTAGCTATTTTCTCAATCCTCTCCACTGGAGTAGCATCTCCTATTGGGTCTACCTGTAACTGATCTCACAAGTATCTAGTAATTTTATGTATCCTCACCCTGCTAACACAATCCATATTGGTAGGTGCTATATGAGTGTCTCTTATAAAGTACACCATGGCCGACTCCTTTGTGCAACATCCTGCAAGTACACAACATCACCATCAATGCGCAAGCCAAACAAGATCTGCACATCCTGCAATGTAATCATGACCTCACCAAATGGTAAATGAAAGCCATGAGTCTTTGGACGCCAACGCTCAACTATAGCCGTAATAAGGGCATGATCATACTGCATCCTATCTACACAAACTACGTGATACAGGCCAGACCTATGTAGGATCTCCTCAATACGCTCATGAGGTCGGAAACAAAATAAATTTCAGTCATCATTTCTGTGCACTGTCTTCATAATACTATTAAATGTTATCTTGCCTTTCCATAATAATACTGACTTGTGTTTATCCTAAGAGAGGAAAAGTGTATGATCAACTGACCCAAGATTCACAACGTGCTCCATTATATACTGTAAAAAAAATCTATTAGTTTCTAATAATACTTATTAAGTATTTACTTTAATTTAACTAATGACATAAGCATTTACTAATTATAGTCAAATGAATAAATATCAGTAAACTAATGACAATGTTTAAATTTGAAGTCCACTTTTAGTTTGCTCACGTTCTAGTCCACTTTTGTCATATTTAAGCATAGTACTTCAAATTAATAACTTTCAAATGTTCTTGGATTTAGGCAATAAGGAAAACCTATACTTTAACTATCCAAGCCAACTTTCTACTAAATCAAAACGATCATTTAACAAATCTATAATAGTTAACTCCTTCAACAAACTAGTACATTATTATAATAAAGGAAGTGGCAACTTAGACCTATCAAACCAATTTATTTTCTTGAGTTGTAGTTAATGTAGGCATAATATAATAAAATTAATAAATAAAAGATGAAAAGAAATAAATACCCAATTTACTTCTTGTTATATGCTTTTAATTTATGAGAATCTTCAAATGCTTCTATTGATGTGGAGTTAGATCTGAGTTTGGGGACTAGTGAAGAAGTAGAAGGTGCAAAGAAGAGACTAGTAGGGTCGAGTATGGGACTAAATTTAGGTCGAAGGAGTAAGAAATTGATTTTAGAGGAAGTAGGGTCGTATAGGGGGGTTGTTTTCGTCGAAGAAGAAGAAGATAAAGTTTTTATCTGTAAATGTTGTGCAAAAAGACAAAGTGTAAGACAAAAGAGAAACACAAAGTCTAAAAAGGTAAAGTGTAAAATTTTTACACTAGTCAAAAAATTTTACACTTGAAAAAAAATTTTACACTTTACAAAGTGTAAAATATTTTTACACTTTATAGTATAAACGGCTCCCCCTTCAACGATCCGTCACAAAAATATGGAAAGTAAAAAAAAATTTACACTAAGCCTATTTTTATTCACTTTTAGTTTCATGGCCTATTTTGGTAACTTTAGTGTATCTATAGCTTATTATGGTTCTCAGATATATATGACACAAATGATTTTGGCACAAATTGGCACAAAAATACTTTTTAGGGGTAGTTTTCTAATAGCCCCAATCTTTTTTGGCTAAGAATGAGCCATCCTAAATATGATATAGGATTTTAATTGATAATTCCTAATCGAGCATAGGTGTTAAAGTCAATTTTTAGTGTGAGAATAGAATTGGAAATGAAATAAGGTTTCAGTCCTGATATAAGATTTTATAAAAATTAGATGGACCAACAATTTTTTGGTTGTATTTACATTCTAGGATTAACTTCTAAGTATTTAAAGTAAATTAGATGTGATTTAGAGTCATAAGGGATCTTTTACATCAAGCTAAGTCCAAAGTATTTCTAGTAACTAAGTTTTCGTATGAGATGATAGAAGGATCAACTTCAAATGATTATATCTCCTAAAGTATGATGAGTTAGTGACCCATAATATATCAAATCAAAGATATTTGAATTAGCTTTCCAACGCATTAAATTTCACCTTAATTAGAGTTCAGAGTAGAAATTTATGACCATTTTAGTGAAGGAGTGCAGAGTTGTCTGAAGGTATGTACCCGGAGAGCGTCGCAAACCTGACGCGGATCCTTACTGGATAAGCTATGACGTTTTGTTTCTTTTTATTTTGAGGGTACTTTTATTTGGGGGTCTATTAAAGGTCCCAAAATATATAAAACATCAGTTTTCATAATTAAAAACCCTCTTTTTTATTCCTAAACATAAACACTGAAGAATCATCAAGAAAGTCATCAAGTTAGGATTAGCCTTCAAGATTCATCCTCAAGGTAAGTTATTCTTCATTAATTTTAATCTATCCAACCAAATTTATTCATCTTTAATCTCTAATAGAATCTTAAATCATAACCTAGGGTTTCAAGAAGACGAATTCAAGAATCCGAAGAAAGGATTTCTTGATTCTTTCTTTTCAAGAATATAGGGTTCTTCATGAAGAACTCTAAAGATTCTAAGTCAAGAACTCAAGAATCAAAGAGATTTCCTTCAACTAACGTCCTTCCAAGTTCTTTCACTTTAAAAGAACTACCAAGATCGAGGATCTTCTCCAGGAAAGCTAGTATTCATCAGATTACGATTGTAATATCAACTTTTCAGGTATATAAGGCTACTCATAGCGTTAGATTAAGTTCATCCACGCGCCCCACATGTTAATTCTTCATAATTGAGTTCAAATAGAGTTCTACCCTAAGTCTTGAGTTCTAAATGAGTTAATTCCTCTTCCATTGAGTTAAATTATTTATGCATTGAGATTATTATTATTTTTATATCTTATATTGCTGGAATTTTCATCCTTGGATACCTTCCCATGAACCATAATGAAGTTGATGATCATGACTTTCCTATACATTCTTTGATATTGAGGTTGATAATTTTTTATGCATTAAACGAGTATTTTGAATAAAGGTTTTGCATTTTCTAGTAAGGATGATGATTGTGCTATGCAATGATGAAAGAGTAATTTAAACTAATATATATATTACTGAGTCCAAAGAGTTATATTTTGAGGAACACGTTTTGATGAGACAATGCATTATTTAATGAGTTCTGAAGAAAAGCATGAGATTTACTAAATGTTTCTACTAAACTGGGGTCTTAAGTAGAGATACTACTTTTAGTTGTTAAATTAGTTAAGCCCTGAAGTTACGACGAAAATCTATGAAGTTTGAAATCTTGCTGTAAACTCAAGTAAAGTATTAGTATAAGTATTTTATGAATAGTGAAGCTTGAAGGTTATGATCTTAGACAGTTTTGAGAAAAGTTAAAGGGAATGTTAAGTTGGGATAAGTCTCAAAGAGAAGAAAGTGATACTTTGAGAAAGAATATTCTTTTAAGTATGAGTATATAATTAATAATTTTGGGAGTAGTATTGAGCTCTAATATGAGTGAGAGTAATAATAGCTTGAACTCATAAACTACGTAGCCAGTGTAGGATAGGATTGTACCAAGGTATATTTCCTCACTCGCCACTGAGATGGCCTAGTTTTGGGATGGATTCACTCCCCTAGTTTTTGTTTCTTACCCCGATAAAGTATGAGATGGCTCTGGCAGCGTAGGCAAGACGTTATATCATCATGAAGCTCATAATGATGGTTGTCGGTTAGAGAAACTCCCCAAGAAGTAAACTTTATTATTTTACACACTGAGATTTATTATTTCTTTATTTAAGTATTTCTTTTTATTATGTTGCATATTTAATTGAGTTGAGCTATTTGCAGAGCTAAGCATTTGAGTATCATATTTTTATATATATTTAGTTGTGTTCATTAATGCATTAAAGACAATAATTCTTTTACATTAAGTTGCACTTTTAAACAAGTTCAAAAACATATGTTTTACTTGCATGGCATACTTTTGTGAGTTAAGCTATCTCAAAGTTCAATTTTAAAGTGAGTATCCTGTTCTTAATACTTTTTGGCCATCTTACATACCGTACATTCTACTTACTGACGCCACTCGTCCTACATCGTTTCATGATGCACGTACATGTTTTAGAGATCCTCAGCAAGCACTTCGTTGAAGATCTATACAGTCGCAGACAGTGGTGAGACCTCCTTACTTTCGGAGGAACCCTTTTATTTTAGTTCATTCCTTTTTCTTTTTTTTTTTTGGTCTTAAGGTAGCCTTGAACATGTCTTGGTACCTTCTTATGAGTTGATAGAGGCTTCATAGACTGAGTTATACAGAGAATATTAGAGTCTGTCTTACTTAGAGTCAATTTTGAAAACTATCATTATTTATTTCAAGTGAAACATTTAGTTATTTTAATACAAGATACAAACTTATTTTATATGAGAATTTGCATGCCCACTTGAGTACTTTCTTTTGTTTTATTAAATCTTCCGCTAATTGAATAAGTGAGTTGAGCCAAGTGGTTAGCTTGGAACCAGCAATGATTTCTGAGTGCTGGCAACGTCCAAGGTGTAGGCTCGGGGTGTGACAAGTTTAGTAATTAAAAGGGATTGAGAAGGTTAGATATGTCAATTCATTTAATTTTTTTTAATACAAATGCCTTTCAAACTTTTTTACCTATGGGATTATGTCCTTTTGGCCTTTAAATTTTTTACCCATAATGTTATGCCCTTTGGCTAATAACCACTTATTAGTAGTTTCCCTCCACATCTTAACTTTTCCTCAAAAATTACCAACTTCATAAATAATATATCTTCTTTCGGAGGTCCAAAATTTTCTCGAAAAAAGTAAGTACAATCAAAACCGACCTCATTTGTTTGGTATTGAATTGAATGAATAAATAAATAATAATATTTTATTTTATTTTAATCTCATAAAAAATTAAAAAATTATTTTTCAATGAATTTTAATTAATATTTTATTCTATTTAATTGTTCTTATTAAAATCGACCTCCAGTGGTCGATATTGTTTTTAAAATAGAATATCGACTTTCAGAGCTCGGTAATTTTAATCTAATAAATTAAAGGAGTATATTTTTCATTTCTTTTCATCACAACATTTTAATACCGATATTTTAAGGTCACTATATTAACTTTTTTAAAATAGAATATCGACTTCTAGAGGTCGGTAATTTTAATCTAATCAATATACCGAGTGCACTTTCATTCCTTTTAATCTGAATAGTTCAATATCAACAGCTTGAGATCGCTATATTAATTTTTTTAAAACAGAATATCAACTTTCAGAGGTCGATAGTTTTAATTTAATAAATAAAAGGAATACATTTTTTGTCCTTTTAATTACCCTCGTTCATTGTACCCATGATTCTATGATCCTCATTAATTTCCTTCTTTATTTTCTTTTCCATTTCTCTGCTTGATGACACACAATTTTGACCAACTTATAACTTCTTTTGGATTGTCATTTGATTAAATAGGTATTTTTAAATTTTTTTAAATAAAAGGATTTATTTTCATTTTACTCCAAATAATTTCGTATCTTTATAATATTCTTGATTTTTCAAAATATGTTCGTAAATTTAGTTTATTAGTTTTTGAATTACCTTTATTATTATATAAGTATTATTAATTACTATTTTTTATTTACTTTAATTTTTATAATATTTCATATTTTAGTAATAGTATAGTAATATTTATTATTATTTACTTATTACTTATTATTATTATTTACTTTTATTTTTATAATATTTGTTATTTTAGTAATAATAGTAATAGTAATATTTATTAGTATTTACTCATTACTTATTGTTATCATTATTAATATATCAATATCGCATGTTAAATGCATTATATATTTTTAATATATTATTTTCTGATTCAAAATAATAATTTTAATACGTTTAACATTTTACATAATAATTTTAGTATATATCAAGTATTTTCTTTAAATAAAGATTATTATTTAAAATACCATATATTTTATAAGTGTGAATATTATAATTATTAATTAGATGACAATCGATTAAATTTCATCCAAATTCATTTAATCCATAGTCCTTATAATCCAATTCTAGTCAATTCCTTTGCAATTTATGTCAACTCTAGTCAATCTTTCTATAATTTCTTTCAAATTTTAGCCTAATAAGATCAATTTGTGGCTAAATCTTAAATTCTCAATTCAATTTTTTTCAATTTAAATTCGGATAGTCACTGTTTTAACCCAGATCCAACCCATCACTCGAATTCAATCCTAATTACTCATGTTTAATTGGAGGGTTGAGATTTAATCTCATATTTTTATTCCCAAATAACCTCTACATATATGTATATTATATGTATATAATATGCACTACGTACCTACATATTTTGTAAACTAGATAAGCAAATCAAACCAATAATTATTCCTTTCTATTATACATTATGTTTTCCATTTAGTGCATAGCATCTAAACAAAGTTAAAGATTAATATTCTACTTTAGCATCAAGCAATTTTTTTTAATACCATATGTAGAATGTTATCCTCTAAGAATCTGTTTTAGTATAAAGAGAGGTTAGTAGCAAGCAATTAGCATAAGTTTATTCTTCCAAAAGGATTCTAGAGATTAAAGTAATCTCAAGATTCCACTTAGTAACTATTATTTTGTCCCAATCAATATGCTTACACTTTCTTTTTTTATCAAACTTTAAAAAAAAAAGACACATTTTTATATTTAATCATAATTTAATTTTAAAATATTTATTTTACCCTTAATAAAATGATTTTTAGCGACTCATGAATTATTTTAGACTATAAAGCTAAAAAGCTTTTTATTTATTTCTTATACTCTATACCTAGTCAAACTAACTCATATAAATTGTGACAGAAGAAGTATACCACTTTGATTCTGTGTTTCTTTTAAAAAAAAATTATTTCTTAGAGCTTTTTACCATGATCATATAATAAAGCATGCGAAACCTACTTGAGCTATAAAGAGATAAAGTCGACACACATAAGTCATGTCTTTAGTGTAACTAGAGAATATACTTAATGTAGTTTTTTTCCATGTTATAAAAAGGATGGAGATGGGCCTAAAATGCCCTCAAAATATTGAAAATAGTACAAAAATATCCTTAATCTATCTATTGGGCCTAAAATGCCTCTGTTATCTACCTTTGGGTTCAAAAATATCTTTCATTCATCTTTTTGGCTCATTTATACCCTTGAAACTAACAACTCTCTCTCTCTTTTTTTCTTTTTTGAATATTTATTATGTTTCAATTTCTTATGGAATATAAAAAAGAATTTTTTTTAAAATATATAAAGTTAATGAAAAGCAAGTTTTTAATTTATCCAAAGTTTTTGTTTTTGCTAATCGTTATATCAAAAATAACGAAAAACTATTCAAATTTGATTAAAGAAAAAAATTAAAGAAACTTAATTTTAATAAATCGTTTTGTTCCATTAATTATTTTGTCTACATAAAATACAAGTATGTGTTGATTAATTGAACTTTTTTTTTGTAAAGAAAGAATTGAAGATGGGTTTTACTTTATTCCATAAGAAATTGAAACAGAATAAATATTTAAAAAGTAAAAAAAAGAGTAGTTAGTTTCAAGGGTATAAATAAGCCAAAAATGTGAATGAAGGACATTTTTGAACTCAAAGGTAAATGACAGGGACATTTTAGGCTCAATAGGTGGATGAAAGGTATTTTTGTATCATTTTCAATAGTTCAAGAATATTTTAGGTGCTTCTCCGTAAAAAGAATTCAGGCAGTAAGCATTAAAGCTGTTAAAGTTTGATTTTGATATAAAATGAATTTTTTTCTTCAACTTTATAGGCAATATTTTAAAATATTAAAATATTATCCAAATATTTTTACGCGGTTATTATATATTACGTATTTTCTTTAATTTATGCAAAAATTATTATTTTTAAAATATTGTATATTTTATTTGTGCTGATATTGTAAATTCGAAAAATGGACTTTTTGATTTTTTCAGAAAATTCGATTTAATACTTAATTAATTTAAGCACAAATCAAATTCCTGAAATTTGAAAAAAAAGAGTCGCCACCTAATTTTAAGGATAATTAAGAAACCAATAAACATTTTAAAAGACCTAACAGAGAAATCTTTTCAAAAATACCAAAGGAAAGTTCGGGTTTAATTTCCACTTTGAGAAGAACTTAATCATTCAAGATGGCCGCTAACATGCAGTTCAACCTACCCCAAGTTCATTCCCCGTCTTTATGCTCAACCAGGATATCACCCTTCACCCGCAAACTACCAAACCCCTCCTCCCCATTATCACTCCTCACAATATCCAAACATCGTTCCAAACTACCAATCTCCACTGCCAAGTTGCTCCCATATCAACCAACTTATAAAAATCCGTCTACCAGTTATCCAATCCCAAATTCTCAAACCCCACAGTCAAATTACCAAACATCGCCATACCCAAGATTCCAGACCCCTACACCCCCTCTGTCGAAACCATCCCAATTACCATCGAGTGCCTCTGTTAGACCCCGTAAAGTTAATTAGTCAAGTTGATCGTTTAATTGGAAAAGTTATGGCGTAATTTAAATTAAGTAAATTCGCGGGGTTAAATTGTTAATTGGAGTGTATATTTTAAGTTGAGGTCGGAAGTCCTCAATTGGGTTTAAAATAAAA
>JAPFFP010059185.1:0-27513 GCA_026153255.1 Solanum medicagineum | reverse complement strand
GGTCTGCGTACATTCTACCCTCCCCAGACCCCACTTGTGGGATTTTACTGGGTATGTTGTTGTTGTTGTTATGTTTGCCTTGGCTTCTCGTGTGAAACTTACAATTTGTTGATTCCTCCAAAGTACCTTAACGGAAGCTACATCCTTGTTCCTCAACCTCTTCACTTGCTATCAAAGATTTCTACTGGGACCTCTTCATAAGTCAAATTGTCTTCGACAACACCCACAATATTTAGAGGCACAATAGCACTATGATCACCCACACACTTCCTCAACATAGACATGTCAAAGACCGGATGTACCATATACATGTCATTGGGCAGCTCCAACTCATAGGCCACCTTACCAATCCTTCGCAATAGTCTATAGGGACCCACAAATCTAGGGCTCACTTTACCTTGTTTTGCCAAATTGGACCACACCCTTCATGGGTAAGACTTTCAAATAAACCCAATTACCAACTTTTAATTCAAAATCCCTTCTCCTCACATCGACATAGGACTTTTGTCAACTTTGGGCAGTTTTCAACCTCTCCCTAATCACCCTCACCTTCTCCATGGCCTCCATAACCAAATTTGGACCTAACAAGGCCATCTCCCCCACCTCAAACCATCTGACCTGGGACCTACAAGGCCTTTCATATAGAGCCTCAAAAGGAGCCATAACAATGCTTGCATGATAGCTATTATTATAAGCAAACTCAATTTAAGATGATCACTCCAACTAACCTTAAACTCAAATACACAACCCTAAGCATATCTTCAAGAGTTTGGATAGTTCTTTTGGCTTGGCCATCCATTTGAGGGTGAAAGGCCGTACTAAGCATAACCTTGGTACCAAGACCTCTTTGAAATGACCTCCAAAAGTGTGAAGTAAATTGAGCACCATGGTTCGATATGATAGACAAGGGCACCCCATGCAATCTCACCAACTCATGGATGTATGATTTAGCATAGTCTTTGGCACCATATGTTGTCTTAACTGGTAGGAAATGAGTCGATTTTGTCATCCTATCAACCACAACCCAAATAGAATCAAAACGCTTTCTAGTCTTAGGTAACTCAACCATTGAATCCATGTTAATCTCCTCCTATTTCCAAGTATGAATGTCTATGTCTTGGGTTAGGACACCCATCCTTTTATTTTTGGCTTTGACTTATTGGCAATTATGGCAACCCGACACAAACTTAGCAATGTCTTTCTTCATACCTCCCCACTAATACACCTCTCTAAAATCCCTATATATCTTTGTAGATCCAAGGTGAATGGAATAGGAAGAATTATGAGCCTCATCAAGAATCTTATCCATCAAGCCATTAACACTAGGCACACACAACCTACCTTGGTACCTAAGGGCACCATCTCTTGCTTGGGAGAAAACCTCCACCTTACCCTGTCTCACCAAAGCCTTCAACTCTAGCAAGGCAGGGTCAAGATCTTACTTTGCCTTCACCTCCTAAATCAATGAAGAGTTAGAACCATCAACCACTATTACTCCACCATTATCAACCTCCTCCAACCTAACTCCCAATCTAGCCAACTGATAGACCTCTCTAGCCAACGCTTAGCCCTCATCCCTAACATGTGCCAGGCTACCTATAGGCACTTGATATTCATGCTCCAACAGTAAGGCAGGCACAGTCAAGTATAAACCTAACTAGAGGTTAGGGTCAAATCCACAGGGAATACGGGGCTAGACTATGCTGACCCACCAACAATCATTTCAAGTGTCGATTACTATGCTCTCTCATATAGGGGGTTTGAGATATAAATTGAAGAATAAATACTAACACTACACTAATTATGTGAGAAAACGATCAAATGGAGGGACAACTTGGGAATTGTGTTCCTCATGATTCATGCACTCAATTACCCTAAACAACATAACTCTAATTATGAATTTTCATTTAGGATGGTAACTTAGGTTCTTCTAGCCCTCTTGTGAAGGTGAAGGTCGAATTTCACCATAACGCTTGGTCGGCAACCATGATGTCTAACCATTACCAATTGTACCAGTCAGTCGCCCCTTGGTCAAGTTTGGTTGATAGACGAGAACACATCAATCGAATCCTATTATCTACTTCCCTTTTCCTATTCGTCACTACCTTGGTCGGGATCGTGATAGTAGGCGAGGTTTAGTGTTGGCCACCAACCAAACAACAATAAAAGCGAAGGGAAATAAACAATACATGCAAAAACCCTATCAAAGAAATTTACAAAGTTTAGGTTATTTCAAGTCAACTACTCATGGTACCCACAACCCCAACTTGTGGGTGCTTAGCTACTCATGGCTAAGGCGAAATCAACAACAATGAATATGAGAGACATAGTTGAGAGATTACCTAAAACAATGAAGAACGAAAACACCTTTCAGTTGGAATCTACAAGCTTGAATTAATGGAAGATGAGTACAATGTGATTTTCAATCCCCCCAAAATTGGTCTCAAATTAAAAAATAAGATCTACACTAAGCCCTAGAAAAAATTCAAGAGAGAATATTCAAAGTGTTAGAATTTGAAAAATATTGAAAGGTCTCCTATCAAACCCTAATCATTAAGTATTTATACTATTTACAAAATCACCCTAAAAGTTAAATAGAAAATACAGCTGCCAGCAATTATGCCTCACAGATACGACTCATAGGTCATAATCGGGGTTCCGTAGTCAGCTCTGGCATTTTGGACTTGACTGCTATGACCGACTGTTATGAGTTGTTGCTTGGGCTATGACCCATATGCTCCTCTCGTAGTCTATGCCTTCAGTTCTTGGTCCAAACTTTTAGCTCACTGTTTCTTGCTACGATCCCCACCTATACAAGTCATAGGATGGCCTTGTATGGCTGAACTCCACTTCTCAGATTTTTGATTTTGCTCTCTAGAACTTGCTATGAAGGGCATCCTATGACTCGTAGTATAAGCTACGACTCATAGGATGGCTCGTAGGACCTGACTTGATCAAACTCTTCACTTTTCTTCCCAAAATCATGCCAACCTGTATTTTCTGCACAACTAACACAAAAGTACATAAAAACCATAAAAAGTCGCATCAAGAACTTGCAAAATCCCTTGTTTTAGGCATCAAATTTGTTGTCTTCTGACCGCACATCAACACACTCAACTTAGAACTATTGTTTATCCTCAAGGTATGACTCGATCTAACAAGACAATGAGAAACACATAGCAACTTTTCTAATATCATATACATCACTTAAATCCAATTCAGGTATCCAACTCTCATTTTCAAAACCTGATTGCAAGGCTACTAAGCAAACCAAATCACAATGATTCATCCAGCAATCCAGTTATGACATGTGAAGGAGTATCAATAATCCACAATCACTAAACTAGTCATATGCCAATCATGCAGTGCAAATGCCTCACAAAAAAGAAGTCCCTCTATCTTTCTCAAAATGCATTCAAAGTTCAAGGAATGTGCAAGCATTCTCACTCTCACAAATGAAATTCATGCATAATGATTGACACCATAGGCTGGCCCCTATACTCAAACTCCGGACTGATGACAAGGTGGATTCGGATCTTTTTAGGACTTAATAGGCTTTTAATGCAGGTTCATGGGGCTTTGGTATAACTTTTTAGGCAATTAGTGACTAAAAGTTATCCTTGAACCACGTTTTTCAACACTTTTACCTCCACAACTCAACGTTTTTCATTATATTCTCCCTCATTCTTCATTTTCAAGCTTTTTCCGAGTGCTTTCTTTTTCCATTTTCTGTGCCATATTTTTGAACTCATTTTGCTATTCTTTTCAATCCAAGGCACTTTTCATTTCTTTTTCTCTCACCCGCTACATTTATTCTTTTCTTCTTTCTTTCCTTCCCAACTAACCACCTTATTTTCATTACTTTACCACAACAAAGGCCACCCTCAACTTAGGCTTTTAGCCTAAGGTGAAGCATATAATATCTATTCCCCAAACCAGGGCTACTAGTTGTAGCCACCCTCAACTTAGGCTTTTAGCCTCAATCAAGGTTCACATGTTCAAGGATAGACTAGGGCCAATATCAAGGTATTTCACAAAACAAGGTTGGGCTAGCTAGGTGTCAAGAAAGAACAGGTACATGAAAAGCTCAAACATTTGGAACAAGGGATCAACTATCACATTTGGTAGGTCATTTAGGAAAAAGTAAGATAACTTAAACGAACAATGGTCTAAGATCCTTTCCCAATCAACCATATCTCTACTCCAATTTTAGAGTAACAAGGAAAGTTTTGAATGGGTACACAATGCAAGAATATGACAAAATAAGCTCACACACACATGGCATTGCATACACAATCAATATGGACTCGCAGGTCATGCTTCAAGCTTCAACTTAACATTGCCAAATAATCATATGCAAGATTGCAATGGCAACAAACAATCTATAAAATTTTGAGGGTACCTAATTTTCAAAACATTCATAAAATCATTCAAGATTATGCACATGCCAAAAGATAATAACCACTATATATCTACAAATTATCTACACTACCTAAACATGCTGGTTCAACAGAAATTAAAAACATCCACAGGAAAAATGAAACACGGCAAGAGAACCTTGGGATCAAAAATAGGGGATGTATGGAATAAAGGCTACTCAGACTTCACCCTAATCCGTAACTTCCCATACCCCACCAAAAGAAAATACTTTTTCCTCAAAGTAAACATATATATATATATATATATAAAATTTTAAAAATCCAAAAAGGGGAAACAGTCATCCAACAAGTTAGATGAAAACCCAATATCCAAAATAAAACATCCATAAGAGAAATAACAAAAAAATTGTCTAAAGGAAAAGCATAAAGAGAACAAAGTATCCAAAAGCATCAATAAGGTCAGGGGTCAAAAGTATCAAGCATATAGTGCTCAAGCACAGGCATCTATCTAGTCTTGGGGGTCCTAGGGCTCAATCTCCTCCTCGGTGCTCTGGGCTGTAGCTGTACCTGAGCTCCCGGCTCCCTGTGCTATCTGCTGCTCCCAATCTCTCCTTATAGCCTTCATAGCTAAGGACTCTCGCACCACTGCATCAATAATCTGCTCCTCCAGTGCTGCAACCTCATCATTAGTCCTGGGTCTTTTCTGGCTCACGGCTGCGTCATCACTCTCGAGGGCCTCTTCCTCTGGGCATGTGGGCAGTCATCGAATAAGTCAAATACATCATCACGCGCTGGTGCCTCCTCTAGGGTTGCTATCGGAGCCGCTAAGATCTTCAACCGGTTGTCCTTGAACGTGGCCAACTCATCCTTCACAACAACCATGTCAGCGGGCCGTGTATCCTCGAGTCTCTTCTGGACCGTATCCTCAAAGGCTTTTACTTTGGCATCCACTACTCTAACTCTCTGATCTACCATCTGACGAGTGTATGCCTCGGCCCTCTCCTCCGACTCCTGGTCCATCGGACGAACCCAAGGTTTGAGTTGACTCGTCAACCTGCTCATCTGGAGCTCGGTCTTCGCTAACCTGTGCACCATAGCTTGAAAAGTAAAAGCAGACATAAAATGATAGTCTGCGGAATCAATCTGAGTAGCGGAAGGTGCTGGTGCAGGTATGTCTGAGGCTGGCATCACCTCAGTATCAACAGTTTGAGGTGGCTCTAACGAACATGGAGTAGAACTGGTGGTGGCTGGAATCGGCTCCTGAGTGTGCGGCTCTAAAAGAAATGGATCTGAATAGAAGAAGAAATTGCTTGTTGTAGGGCCACCGAGTTTTCATTAGCCTTAATCAGGCTGGGATCCATGGTGTGCATGGCCTCTACATATGGGTCCAAGTGGAGGGAGACACGTAACTCTACCTCATTACACAATCTGTGTATCAAAATGGGAAAAGGCAATGAGGTCTGGGTACGAATCGCTGACTTGTGGATCTGCTCAGCCATGACTTGGGTCCAATCAATCTTGTAGCTAGCTAGAGTGTTGGCTTGTAATACAGCTCTCTCCAAGGTGATCACATTATCCGTAAAAGTAGGCCTAATGTGCAAAAGGATAATAGAACACCAAAATTTGTCCTAGAATAAGAGCTAATATAAGATCTGATTAGCATGATTTGTGACCCACGTAGGCTCAAACCCTCCTCATAAATCTGGCTAGTTATCCACCTGAGGAGCTCAGATTTTATCTACACATTCTTCCCGCTCACAACTTTCATCATCTTTGCAATCCTATTATCATATTCGGCGGTAGAACGAGGTGTTCTATAGGTTGGCTCGAACTGAACCCTCCTAATTGTCTCTTCTGAGGTGTCAGCTACTTGGCCCCTGAGTAAGACTTCTCGCAACCTCGGCTGCTCAATAGCTTTCTCCCCTGTAGGAAGATCTTGGAGAATAGTGGCATAGTACGCGATGTAGAATTCTCAGACTAGATATGGGGTATACTTGCCCAACCTCTGTGATGGCCATCTAAAGCCCGTGATGGTCGATCTCCGCCTCCAAGTTTGGCACCCTACTTAGCCCTAAATCATTGAGCCTCGACTTCTCGTAAAATTTTCGAATAGGCTTTCCCTGTACCTTTAGCTGTAACTCCTTGTCGTAGATAGCTTTCATGCCCTCAATTTCCCATTTGACATTTCTGGGATTAGTAGAGGAAATAGATGGGTCAACGAGGGGCTGTGACTCTGCAGTGTCATGAGGATCTGGTATGCCTCCTATGAACCTTTCTCTGAGTGTGAGGGGCTGCTACCCAACCCTTCTCCATTGCTCTCCTCGTCTGACAGGGAGCAACTAGTCACCTCGACCGAGGTTAGTGCAGCTCTGCCCTAGTCTGGGGCACGTTTGCTCGGGGGTCAACTTGATTCTATGGACCTCTTCAGTTCCTTCTAACTGATTATCATCTGATGGTTCATCCCTCAACTATTGACCCAAAGCTTTAATAGATTCTTTTCTAGCCTTCGGTGCCATAGGACCTGAAAATTACATTGCAAACCCATGATGAGCACCACATTTATGTATACTCAGAACAGAAAAAAAAGCAGCAAGAACAAAAGTTAAAACAAAGAAAAACTTCACATAATCAGTTACAGGTCTGCAGATACGAGGCACAGGTACGACTCGTAGGGTGACCTATGAGTTGTGCAGTAGCGCCGTAGTGCAAAGGTGCTTGAAAAAATAACATTCTAATAATAGATACGAGGCTCAGGTACGGCTCATAGGATAACGTACGAGTTTTAGTTTGTGCTCGCAGTAGGTAACAAAATACAATTTTAGAACAAGGCAGGTCCTACGAGTCCCTCACTACGATTTGTAGTAGTTACTATAAGTCATAGGTGGATCTTGTATGACAAGTGTTAAGGAACCATAGGTGGTTGTTGCCCTATACAAGGGACCATTACGACTCGTAGGGGGTCCTGGTAGCAGAAAACAGAAGGCACATATGGTGCCTGTAACCTTTCCACACAACCCAAATATCATCCAACTTACAAAATTAACAGCATCGAAGCAAGATTTTCACATTATGTTAAGCACACAAACAAACCTATTACTATATCATGACAACCCCTAAATCAACAGTTATCCCCCAAAGATCTATGCATGATCAACACAATCAAACAACAAATCCAAAGCACATTCGAGGAATACCCAAGAAAATCTGATCCCCAAACTTACAATCATCATCAACAACATAGTCATGGAGATTCAAGAGAGTCCAAAACAAGGGCAAACAAGGGTATCTCGAATGATCATGTTTAAATACACACCAATGACCCCAAATTTCAACCCCGCATGATGTCAAATATTGATCAACCATAATAATGCATTACCCTTATATGATCAACATATCAATCATCACAACCACCCAGAAAGAACAATCACACAATTTTAAAATCATGCTAGAAAGTTCAAATCGACCAAACCCTTCTTCTCAATCTTATACAATCATTTTCTCATGGCAAACTCAATATCACTACTACACGCACAATCATCCATCAATAAACCAAAATCATAAAAAGTGTGTGTTGAATTTAACAAAGTAAACTTACCAATTGAGAGAATGAAGAACAAATAGATGTAGTGAGAAACCTAGGAGGAAGCAGAAACCCTATAAAATGTCTTTGCCGAAAAAACACGCCGAAATCCAATGGGGTTGACAGAAATAGGGTCGAAATAGTAGGAGTTTGAGTACATGAAAACTTTTTGGGGAAGGAATCATTTGAAAATGAGGGAAATAAGGGGTCAAATATTTGACCCCTAATATACTCAACCGGGTCAAGTATTAAGATTCTGTATTTCGGGTCTACAAAACCCCTGCTACTAGTCATAGGGCTTCCTACGAGTTGTACGTCACTGTCTCGTAATAGACCCACTTAGAAAAAATTTAGAACTCATACATGGGCATTATAAACCCAACTTACGACTCGTAGAGGACCTTACGAATCATAAGGTTGGCTCGTAATGTGTGTGCCAACTTTAATTCATCATTGTTTCCCTCTATTAGGCATGACTACGAGTTGTAGTGTGCACTACGGCTCGTAGGCCTGCTTGTAGAGGCTGCTCCAACTGCAATTTTCCTCCAACTTTCAGTTCTTGATTAATACATGCAAACCAAACCTCAAAATACACCAATTTCCAAAATAACACTACTGATTCAATGTTTTAACACTCAAAATAAAACATCAATCTATTTCTTAACAATTGAAACAACTAAAATAAATTTAAAAATAAGCCAAAAATGTAAAAGATATTTGGGTTGCCAAAAATCGCCTTATTTAACGTCATGGCTCAATTTTATCATCATGAGTACTCAAAATTCCTTATGGGTCAATGGGTTCTCATCATGACTCCTATGACGTCTTCTCTATTCTCTTTGCACAAACTCTAATTGTGTTGGAAGTTGCTCAACCCTATTATCAGTCTTTGTATGACCATAGCTTGTTGGTCCACTTTGTAGTTTGCCATGATGACATCAAACTTTATCTCTTGCATAACCTCTTCCTGCTCATTAGTTTTTGTAAGCACTTGTTCAAGAATATGCTCAATCCTTGAAAGTTTATCGATGATACATTGTTGATGAGGTAGCCTAAGTCAATTGGTCACTCCCTCCTTTATTGTAGCACTTGAGCTTTCCTTTGATACACTAGTAGATGGCACTAGTTGTTCTTGGAGAAGATGATGAAATTAGGTGACTATAGACAGTTTATCCATTTCTTCGGTAATTTCATTAAATGACTGCCTCAGAAATAATGCCAACACCCCTCTAAACAAGGCATCAGCATGCAATTGTTGTTCGGAGGTTAGTGCTTGATTGAAACTTGCCACTAATACATCATCAGTAAGACCATGTACCTTCCCCTGGCTGCACCCAATAATTCTCCTGGAACTCGTCGAAATTTGAGAATATTATCCCGTAGTTATTGCTTATTGGGTCCTTCCTAAAATTTCATGAGGAAAACCCTTTGTACTTCCCCTCCAGTTAAAGCAAACATCTTGTAGGAGGATCGACCACTACTCTACAGCTTCACACCTGAGAGTCATGTGAAAGGTTTGAAGAGCCATGGCATCCCAAGCGGGATGTCTTGTCCCAAGCACCACCCTCAATGTTTGAGTAAAATGTTGGATGTGGGTGTTGGGGTCTTCAAACTCTTGCACCATATAGTAGGACACATCTCTGCAAGGACTCCAACAAATCACTTGTGATATAGAGCTTTTGTTCGATCATTATTCTAATAAACCTGCAAATAAAACTAAGCAATAAAAACAAAGATAAAAGTAAAATACAATAGAATCTACAAAATAACACTTGAACTAATTAATATTGAAATCAAGTCGAGAACATAGTCATATTCCCCGGCAACGTCGCCATAATTTTTGATATTCATTCTCCAAAAGTAAAGCGGTCGCAGTCAAGTGTAAACCTAAATAGAGGTTAGGGTTGAATCCACAAGGAATACGAGGCTTGACTATGTTGACGCACTAACAATCATTTCAAGTGTCGATTACTATGCTCTCTAAAATAGGGGGTTTGAGATTCAAATTGAAGAACAAAAACTATCAGTATACTAATTATGCAAGAAAATGATCAAATCGAGGGACAACTTGGGAATTGTGTTCCCCATGATTCATTTATCAATTACCCTAGACAACATATCCCTAATTAGGAATTTTTATATTGGACAACAACTTAAGTTCTTCCAGCCCTCTTGTTAAGGTGAAGGTCGAATTTTACTATGGCACTTGGTTGGCAACCATGGTGTGACAACTAACTGTTACCCATTGTCCCAGTCAACTGCCCCTTGGTCAGGTTTTGTTGATTAGATAAGAACACATCAATCGAATCCTGTCATCTACTTCCTTTTTCCTATTCGTCACTACTCTGGTGGGGATTGTGATAATAGGTGGGGTTTGGTGTTGGCCACCAACCAAACAACAATCAAAGTGAAGGGAATTAAAAAATACATGCAAAAACCCCATCAATGAAATGCACAAAGTCTAGGTTATTTAAGGTCAACTACTCATGGTTCCCATAACCCCAAGTTGTAGGTGTTTACCTACTCATGGCTAAGGCAAAATCAACAACAATGAATTTGAGAGACATAGTTGACAGATTACCCAAAACAATGAACAACAAAAACACCTTTGAGTTGAAAACCATAATCTTAGATTAATGGAAGATGAGTACAATGTGATTTTCCATCCGCCGGCCCCCTCCCCCCCCCCCCCCCCCCCACCGGCCAAAAGAAATAAAAACAATAAAAAAAAAGATTAAAGGAAAAAGAGAAAAATGTGATTTTCCCCCCCCCCCCCCCCCCCCCAAAATGAGTCTTCAAATTAAAAAATGAAATCTACACTAAACATTAGAAAAATTCAAGAGAGAATATTCAAAGTGTTAGAATATGAAAAATATTGAAATGTCTCCTCTCAAACCCTAATCATTAATTATTTATAATATTTACAAAATCACCTTAAAAATTAAACAAAAAAATACAATTGACAGCAATTATCCCTCACATATATGACTTGTGGGGTGACCTACGAGTCGTAATTGGGGTTCCGTAGTTAGCTCTAGCATTTGGGACTTGACTAGTATGACCAATGTTACGAGTCATTGCTTGGGCTATGAGTCGTATGCTGCTCTCATAGCCTAGACCTTCAGTTCTTGGTCCAAACTTTTAACTCATTATTTCTTGCTACGATCCCCAGCTATACGAATTGTAGTGTGACCTATGACTTGTAGGGTGTCCTCGTACGGCTGACTTCCACTTCTCCTATTTTTTTATTTTTCCCTCTAGAACTTGCTACGAAGGGCATCCTACGACTCATAGCATGAGCTACGACTCCTAGGATGGCTCGTAGGACCCAACTTTATCAAAATCTACACTTTTAGTTCCAAAATCATGTCAACCTGTATTTTCTGCACAACTAACACAAAAATACTTAAAAAGCATAAAAAATCGCATTAAGAACTTGCAAAATCCCTTGTTTTAGGCATTAAATGTGTTGTATTTTGACAGCACATCAACACCCTACTCAAAGCATCGGCCACAACATTAGCCTTACCGGGGTGATAATGCGCACTCATATCATAATCCTTAAGAAGCTCTAACCACCTTCGTTGTATCAACTTGAGATATTTTTGGGTGAAGACATATTGGAGACTCTTATGATCAGTAAACACATCAACATGCATCCCATACAAATAATGACACCAATTTTCAAAGCAAAAACCACGACGACCAATTCAAGATCATGGGTAGGGTAGTTCTTTTCATGCACCTGGAGTTATCCAGAGGCATAAGATGTCACCTTACCATTTTTCATGGAAACACAACCCAAACTAATTCAGGAGGCATCACAATACATAACAAACCCTTCCAACCCTTTCGGTAAAGACAAGATGGGAGCGGAGACAAGCTTATCCTTCAATGTTTGGAAACTCTTTTCCCACTCATCGGTCCATACAAAATTAGCCTTCTTTTGGGTCAACTTAGTCATAGGAGAAGTAATAGAGGAGAACCCATTCATGAATCTCTGGTAATAACCCGCTAAGCCTAAGAAGCTTTTAATATCTGATGGGGTCAAAGGTCTAGGCAAATTTCTAATCACTTCCGTTTTTTTAGGATCCACATTAATACCATCCTCCGACATCACATGACCTAGAAAGGCAACCTCTTGCAACCATAACTCACATTTCTCATACTTGGCATAGAACTTCTCTTCCCGCAATCTTTATAGTACCACCCTCAAATAACTTACATGCTCTTCCTCACTATAGGAAAAGATCAAAATATCATCAATAAATACCACAACAAACAAATCAAGGAAGGGTTTGAAGACCCTATTCATAAGATCCATGAAGGTAGCCAGTGCATTGGTCAACCCAAAGTACATAATAACAAATTAATAGTGCCCATACCTAGTCCGAAAGGTCTTCTTGTGAATGTCACACTCCCTCACCTTCACTTGTTGATACCTAGACCGAAGATCAATCTTGGAGAAGTGACTAGCCCGTTGAAGTTGGTCAAAAAGATCATTTATCCTTGGTAGAGGGTACCTATTCTTGATGGTAACTCTATTAAGTTGCCGGTAATCAATACACATTCTAAGGGACCCATCCTCCTTCTTTACAAATAACACCGATGCACGCCAAGGTGATTGGCTAGGCCTAATAAAACCCTTCTCCAACAAATCCTTTAATTGCTCTTTCAAATCCTTCAAACTCTGTCGGGGCCAACCCGTAAGGAGGAATAGAAATCGGTAGAGTGTCAGGAAGGATATCTATGAAAAAATCTATTTTCCTTTCAAGAGGAACACTAGGATGGTCACTAGGGAAGACATCTAGGAACTTATTAACCACCGGAACATACTCTATGGGAAGGACTTGAGACTCCACATCCCTAACCCTCACAAGATCATAGAGACACCCCTTAGAGATCAACTTTTGGGCTTTAATCCAAGAAATAAACCTACTCTTGACAACCACATTATGACTCTCCCATTCAAGGACGGGTTCATTGAGGAATTGGAATTTGACACTACAGGTTCTACAATCAATACAGGCGTAGTATGCATGCAACCAATCTATCCCAAGAATAATTGAAAATCTAACATGTCCAACTCAAGAAAGTCACATGGCAATATTTTATGCAAAATGAAAACGGAAAATTTCTTATACACTTTTCTAGCAACAATAGATACACCAACGGGAGTAGAAACCTCATATGGCTCATATAACCACTCAGGTTTAACATGGAACTTTTTGGCAACAAAGGGGGTAACAAAAGAAAGAGTGGCACCCATGTCAATCATTGCATACACATCAAAATCAAAGACTTTTGACATACCGGTGACGACATCAGGAACCTAATCAACCCCTTACCTCCCATGAAGAGTATAGAACTGATTATGTCTTGGGGAACCACCTTAGTGACCTCCTCTCCCCAAAGGAACCATATTAGCACCCGCGCCTTGAGGACGAACATCCTTACCCTTGTTGCAATTATATGGACAATCCATCACCTTATGTCCCACTTCACTACAACCTAATCAAGCATTGGTCTCCTTCAAACATGGGCCACCATGACCCCTACCACATTTTGGACACATAGCATTAGGCACCACACCTTCTATTAGAAGCATGAGAAGACCGTTGGACTTGGTGAAACTGGCCACCCTTGGGACTTTAGAACTTACCATCAAAATAGGCCCTCTTGGCCTCATCACTTCTCCTCTTCCTCAACCTTTCCCCCTCTAATTATCTGGCATAAGTCATCAAGTGGGACAAATCCATCTCATTAATTAACGTAGCAGCACAACACTCCTGATTCCACAAATCGAAAACACCTATCACAAACTTATTCATCCTAGACCTCAGGTCGGCATATGGAGCATATTTAGAGAGTTGGTTAAACTTGAGGGCATAGTCCCTCACACTCATAGATACTTTCTTCAAATTCATGAACTCCATCATTTTAATCTCCTTAAGCTCAAGAGGAAAGAGTTGGTTGAGGTATGCTATCGTAAACTCGTCCCATAAAATCACTTTGTTGTTCCCCTTCTTCTCGCCACCCCATTGAGTAGTTAAGCCGCCAACTCTGCTTTCTCTTCCAATCTAACTCCCATAATCGACAACACTTTTATACACCTCATCAATAAACTCTCGAGGGTCCTTATCCACTTTACACCCATTGAACTGTTCATCCTCATAAAGTCCCTCACTCAAGATGTCGGGGTAGGAGCATGAAGGGCTTGGTACCCTTGGTTTACTTAGTTAGCCATGGCTTGAGCTAGCAACATGAAAGCATCCCGGCGCTCTCCATGAGCCAGTTGTTCTTTGGGGGTGCGAGCTCTTCTTGCTCTTGTGTTAGGCATGATCTAAAAATGGCAAAGAACATTCATTAGAGGCGAAACCTTACCTAACTTCTATAGCATGACATAGATTATGAAGAAGGATAAAATTTCCTAAAATGTCTCATAGCCTAGACATGACACGGCGAATGGGTATCTTGAATAAACCCCAGACAAGCCTCTTAGAATATCATTACACATCTTTTATCATGGAAGTATTTATACAACAACATTAGATAAAAAAGGAAATACAGTGCTAAGGGACATCTTTGATACCATAGAAATATTACAAGCTAATAGTATAGCATTAACATGGCATAAGGTTCTAAGAACACCTCTAATACATAGATAGGAGTAGGGGCCAAGACAATCTCTGGACTCACCCTCGTAGCCATAAGTTTCCATCATAAAAAGAGTCAATACATAGCATAAATCAAGAGAAGTATGTCCTCAGAGTTGAGGACTCACCAACTTGCTTGAGAGAAGTTGTACTAGCCATGTGGAGGGGGAGGGTGATCAAGTAGGGCTCCGGTTCCTACATGATAACATCATGTAGGCATAGAGTATATGTTAGTACATTTGAATGTACTAAATATGTA
This sequence comes from Solanum medicagineum, assembly GCA_026153255.1. NCBI lineage: Eukaryota > Viridiplantae > Streptophyta > Magnoliopsida > Solanales > Solanaceae > Solanum > Solanum medicagineum. The sequence continues at coordinate 12,639 of JAPFFP010059185.1, read as the reverse complement.
GGATGCAATACAACAAGTGATTGGTAAATAATCGAAATGCATAATTAGGCAATGAATTAGCATATAGCAATATGACATATATGAATGATAATTGAAGTAAAACATGCTTATATAGAACATGTTACATGTGTAGGAAGACACCATCATCATAGACCAAGCAACTTAGTGCTTGGAACCCAAGGTAACCACCCCTAGGAGGTGTTTGAGGTATCAACCCCTCAACTTGGTTAATGGGTTTACCACCTCCCATCAAGATGTTTGAGGTATCAACCCCTTAAGCTGGTTAATTGGTTTACCACCTCCCATCAAGGTGTTTGAGGTATCAACACCTCAACTTAGTTAATGGGTTTACCACCTCCGATCAAGGTGTTTGAGGTATCAACCCTTCAACTTGGTTATGGTCAACATATAACACTAAAGATACCTTTCATGAAATCAACACACATATAAACATTCCTTTCATCAGTATAAAGTTACTTAGTTCACAGGTCATGCAATAGATCATCAATAGCTCAATAGTTCAAAATGGGACATTTTATCAAACATTTGGCGGGTGTGTAATGCTAGTTTAAGATCATGCAATTCATGAGTGAAATCATGTGATAAAATTAATATACCACCTACCAAAACTAGGTAATACCCTCATACAAGATATATCAAAACCCCTCCTCAAATCTCATACTACATCTTAGACTCGTGGATCAAAACATGCTTAAACAATTAACTTTTCATATAATCCCAAAATAGTTTATAGTCAACTTTCATAATAAGAGATACCAATAGATAATCTAACTTGAAAGCATGTTATTTATATAGAAAAGGAAGGTTGGGCACAACGGGTAAAGGACTCAACGGTTGAAACCCACATACCTTAGACCTTGAGTCTCTTGAAATTGAGTTGGGAAAGAATGGAAGCTTGTAATGGAGTCTTGAAATCCAAACCTGTTCTTGAGTTTCCTTGAATTAGTATTGGGTTCTTTGTAGAGGCTTTTGAGAGGATTTGAGAGTGTATTCAAGTTGAAGTAATAAGTTTGATACTTTTCAATAGGGTTTAAGTTTTTTGGGGATGTTAAGATAGCATTGGAAGTCTAAAAGGTCATTAGAATGAATTAAGTTCACAAAAACACCATTAGGGAACAAATGGAAAAATGGGCAAAGTGATGCCCCAATTAGGCCCACACGGGTCGTATGCCACTCCACGGGTCGTGCGGAGTGCCCGTGAGGTGCGACTTGGTAAAAAATTGGAAGTTCGAACACTTAGAAGAAATCACATTTTGTCACTTTCACGGGAGGCTTTAGGGGTTGTGTGATGCTACATGGTCCGTGTAGTGGCCCGTAGAGTTACACTTGGTGAGAAAAATTGTGTCCAACTGGCTCAATGCAAGGCCAAATGGCTCACCAAGCTTTCCAGGCCCGTGAAGATGGCCGTGGCACCACACGTAGTCAAAACTTCCCCCACATGCTAACCTTGCCTCACTTGCACACTCCCACGGCTAGACACACGGTAAGTGGAAAGCCACACGGCCCATGCTACTGGCCTTATCACATGCCTTAGACTAAAAATGGTCTTTTACAGCTCAAGAAAGCCCAGATGGCCCGTCCAAGGCCCTACTGCCCGTCAAGTTCCCCGTGTGGTTTCACTACACGGGAGGGTCTCACCAAAATGATCATAACTCTTTCATCTAAACTCAAAATAAGGTGAAACCAAGTGTGTTGGAAAGCTAACTCAAAGTTCTTTCATCTGAATTATCGTGAGTTGTCCAATTCTTTGTATGCTATAAGTTATGCTCATTTAAAGTTGACCTTGGCACAAACCAACACCCACAACTCAACTCATAAGGAAGTCTTGAAATCGTCTAAGTACTAGAAGTCTCTCATGACCATAATACACATGTACTAACCAAATGAGGCTTGAAAAATGGATATACAAGAGCATGGAGTTACAGGGTGTCACAGACTCCATCAGACATTGGAAGTTTCTTAGGGTTAGTGGGTTATTACCAGAGGTTTGTGAATGGGTTATCTTCTATTGATTCTCCCTTGACCAAGTTGACCCAAAAGAAGGTGAAATTTGTGTGGACCGATGAGTGTAAAAACTTTTTTCAAACTTTGAAAGATAAGCTTGTCTCCACTCCTATCTTGTCTCTACTAGAAGGGTTGGAATAGTTTGTTGTGTATTGTGATGCTTGAAGAATTGGTTTGGTTGTATTTTGATGCAAAATGGTATGGTGATAGCATATGAATCTAGAAAACTTAAGGTGAATGAGAAGAATTATCCTATCCATGATCTTGAAGTGGCCATCGTGGTATTTTCTTTGAAAACTTGGAATCATTACTTACATAAGGTCCATGTTGATGTGTTTACAGATCATAAGAGTCTCCAATATGTGTTCACCCAAAAAGATCTCAACTTGAGACAAAGAAGGTGGTTAGAGCTCCTTAAAGATTATGATATGAGTGTGCATTATCACCCTGGCAAAGCTAATGTTGTGGCCGATGCGCTAAGTAGGGTGTCTATGGGCAGTTTAGCCTATGTTGATGATAGTGGCAAGAGGTTGCTAAAGAGATCCATCGGTTGGCTAGATTGGGGGTTAGGTTGGATGAACTTGAAAATGGTGGTGTAGTGGTTATTGATAGTTCTAAGTCTTCATTGATTGAGGAGGTAAAGGCAAAATAAGATCTTGACCCCTCCTTGCTAGAATTAAAGGCCTTAGTGAGAGATTGTATAGTGGAGGTTTTCTCCCAAGGGGGAGATGGTGCCCTTAGTTACCAAGGTAGATTCTGTGTGCCTAGTGTTGATGACGTGAGAAAGAAGATTCTAGATGAGGCTCATAATTATCCCTATTCTATTCAACCCGATGCTACAAAGATGTAAAGAGATTTGAGGGGAAGTGTTTTGCTGGGGCCATTATGAATAGAGATATTGTTAAGTTTGTATTCGGTTATCATAATTGCCAACAAGTAAAGGCCGAACATCAAAGGCCAGGTGGCCTAGCCCAAGATATAAGAATTCCTACTTGGAAGTGGGAGGAAATCAACTTGGATTTTGTTGTTGGGTTTCCTATGACTAGAAAGCATTTTGACTGTATTTGGGTTGTGGTTGATAGAATGACAAAGTCGACTCATTTCTTACCAGTGAAAAGTACTTATGGTGCCGAAGACTATGGTAAGTTGTATATACATGAGTTGGTTAGATTGCATTGACTGCCATTGTCTATCACTTTGGATCACGATGCTCAATTCACTTCGCACTTTTGGAGATCCTTCCAAAGAGGTCTTGGTACCAAGGTAAAGCTTAGCACGACCTTTACCCTAAAATGGATGGCCAAGCCAAAAGAATTATCCAAACTCTTGAAGATATGCTTAGAACTTGTGTTTTACAGTTTAAGGGTAGTTGGCATGAACATTTTCCACTCATTGAGTTTGCTTACAACAACAGTTACCACTCAAGCATTACTATGACTCTTTTTTAGGCTCTCTATAGTAGACATTGTAGATTCCCGGTTGGATGGTTTGAGGTGGGAGAGATGGCTTTTTTAGGTCCGGATTTGGTTGTAGAGGCCATGGAGAAGGTGAGCTTGATAAGGGAAAGATTGAAAACATCCTAAACTCGGCAAAAGTCCTATGCTGATGTGAAGAGAAGGGATCTTGAATTCAAGGTTAGTGATTGGATCTATTTGAAGGTCTCCCCTATGAAGGGTGTGGTTTGTTTTGGCAAGAAGGGTAAAATGAGCCCAAGGTTTGTGGGTCTTTATAGATTGTTGAGGAGGATTGTTAAGGTGGCCTATGAGTTGGAGTTGCCCATTGATATGAATATGGTTCATTCGGTCTTCCATGTATCTATGTTGAGATAGTGTGTGGGTGATCCAAGTGCTATTGTACCTTTGGATGTTGTGGATGTGGTAGAAGATAATTTGACTTACAAAGAGGTTTTGGTAGAAATTTTTGATAGACAAGTGAAGATATTGAGAAACACGGATATAGCTTCCGTCTAGGTCTTTTAGAGGAACCAACAAGTTGAAATTGCCACATGGGAAGCTGAGGCGGACATACAAAAGCGATATCCATATTTCTTACACTACACTCAAGCCTAAGGTACTAATTTAAGTCTTCTATGTGATTTCAAGTTTTAAGTTTCAGCCCGTATGTCATTTACATGCATTCATGTTTATGTTGACAAGTTTATGGTGATTTTTGACATTTATGTTGAGATTTTTGAAATGACGTTTAAATGCATTTGTTGCATTCATATGTTGGGTTGATTTCATCATGATTACTTCTCTTACCTACACTTGTTTGACATTCGGGGACGAATGTTCCCAAGGGAGAGATATTGAAACGCCCCAAAAATGCCCAAAAAAAATGCCTGGGAAATGCCCATAATCATAATTTTCATATATCTCAAATTTGTGCGTGATATCGAAAATCCAACTTCATATTCTTGATCGGGAGAAAAATTGAGTGGGAAATGTGTATAACCCTGATTTTAGAAGACCTGTAGTGAAATTTCATTTTCTCCAACTTTGCAATTTCCAGTGTGCATCTGTGTTTGCTCAGCGACGCAGACCCGTCGCGGAGCAGTGTTGTGACTTCCTCATTTTTCCTATTTCAACCTAAGGCATTAGGGTCTTGGCCCCATGCCCTCTTACACATTAAAACACCTATACATATTTCAACTCTATATCACTCAAGACACTCTCAAGACCCTCTCTAACACTTAACCAAATATTTCATCCAAATTCAAGTGTCCCATGCTTAACTCCAGATCTCAAGAACTTCATTCAATCTTCAAGTCCTCATTCAAAACTACATCAAGGAAAGCCCCAAATTGAGGTATGTAGGTTTCAACCATTGGATCCTTTCACCCATGGTGCCCAATCTTCTTTTTTATTAAACTTGCATGTTTTCAAGTTGTATTACTTATGGGTATTACTTATTATGGATTATGATTATAAATTAAGTTGGGGTTTTATGAAATTTTTATTGGATACATGTCTATCTATTTCAAACTTATAATATGAGATGGTTTGTCTATAGTGACTATGCATGTTTTGATATTATGCAGTTTGATGAGGGATTTCAAGATATCTTACATGAGCTGTTTTACTTGGTTGGTTGATTTATATTAAGTTTTCTCACATTATTTCACTCTCGAATTGCATGATTTTGAACTAGCATTACACACTAGCCAAGTGTTTAATAAAACGTCTTGACAAGGATTCTTGAGCTATTAATGATCTACTGCATGAGCTATGAATCAAGAGACTTCTATTATGATGAAGGGATTGCATGTATGTATTGAATGCATGAAATGTATCTATAGTGTTGCAAGTAGAACACTCCTTGTTGAGGGGGTTATATGCCTCAACCACTCTGATGGGGGGTGTTATGCCTATCTACAATGTTGACGGTTATATCCGTTGGCCACTTTGAGGGGGGGGGGGGTGCTATGCGCATCTACCATGTTGAGGGGTATTTACCTTGGCCACTTTGATAGGGGGTGTTATGCCCATTTGCCATGTTGAGGGGTATATACGTTGACCACTATGATGGGGGAGGGGGGTTCTATGCCCATCTACCTTGAGGGGTAGACACCTCAATCACCTTCTAAAGGGGTGATATGCCTTGGATTCCAAGTATTAGTTTTCTTGGTCTATGATGATGTTCTCTTCATACACATGCAATATGTTCTCTACAAGCATGTTTTACTTTAAGCATTGGTCATGCATGCCATGCTGTTATTATACTTACCCCTTGCTTATGATTATGCATTTTGACTATGTTGCCTATCTCTTTTTGCATTGGATCCTACATAGTACATTCAAACATAATAATGCATACTCTATGCCTACATGATGTTACCATGTAGGAACCGAAGCCCCGCTTGATTATGCTCCCGTGGCTAGTCTTAGCATTTTGGAAGAAGAGTTTTTTGAGTCCTCAAGTTCGGGGACATTAGCTATCTTACTCTTGTCACTTAATTTCTTTTCATGTCTAACTCTTGATACTATGAGGGTGAGCCCAAAAAATGTCTTGGCCCCCACTCAAATCTTTGTTGAGAGGTGTTGTTAGATCAAATGATATAATTATGCTTTGAGCTTTGACTCTATATTGAGATTATGTATATCCATTGCTTACGATTATGCATTTTGAGTATATTGACTTATGTCTTAGATGCATTGGACCCCAGCATACTTAGTACATTCAAATGTACTAATACATACTCTATGCCTACATGATATTACCATGTAGCGACTGGAGCTCCTTTTGATCATCCTCCTCCACGTGGCTAGCTCGGTACTTCGGAGAAAAACATTGGTGAGTCCTCATGTCCGAGGAAAATATCGAAGTTACTCTTGCTATGTTGAGACTTCTTTATGTTGAACACTTGATATTATAAGGGTGAGCCCGGAAAGCGTCTTGACGCCCCCCTCCATTCCAAGTTAGAGGCATTGTTGGATACTATGATGTATTTATGCTATGAGCTTGACTCTTTATTAATTTTGTGATTACCAAAGACTTCCCTTAGTCCCGCTTCCCTTTTAATTACATCTTGTAATGCTTCTTTTGCTTCTGCAACCAAGGATATGTAATTGATATGCAAGAGGCTTGTTTGGGGTCCCTTCGAGTTCTACATTCAACGTGTCACGTCTAGGCCCTATGCTTGGGTCGTGAAACAAGCAAACTTAAAGTATGGGAAATAAGGATTAACATCCGAATTACTATGAATTAACTAAGTCTAGCCATATTCCCCGGCAATGGCGCCAAAATCTTGATGTCACCCAAGTTACACCTCCTTTTAGAGGATAAAGTGGTCACTGTCAAGAAATGGAACGTAACAAAGGTTAGGGTCGAACACACAGGGAATACGTAGACTTAAGAAAATTTAACAACTGCAATTCGAGTGGTTAACTAAATTACTTCCCAAAGGAGGTTTTTGTAATAATGAATATAAAATAAAACTAAACTATTACAAGAGAAAAATAAATATGGAGAGAAACTAGGGTATGTGTTCCCCATGATTCCCCAACTCAGTATCACCAGATAACTTAATTCTTTTCTAGTGTGTAGCATGCAGGATGGTAAGTTAAGTTCACCAAGACCTTTGGTCAAAGGTGAGAGTTGAATTTCACTATGTGACTTGGCCCATCTCCATTGTGTGCATTACTAGCCCTTACATATTAGTCCTAATACAACCTACCCTTGGCCCAGTTTGGTTGATTAGACGAAAACACATCAATTAAATCCTGTTAATTAATCTCTTTTCCTATTCATTACTACCTTGGTCCAGTCAGTAATAGTAAGCGAGTCCCAATGTTGTCCACCATCAGAAAACATGCAAAATGAATTAATACATGCATACCACCTTCCATGAATTATAAATTAACCGATTTTACTTTGTTAGGTCTTCATAGTTCCCACAACCCTAGTTGTGGATTTAGCTACTCATGCTTTGTGGAGATGCAAGAATTATAAATTGAGAAAACATAATTCAACACTTACACAATAGAATAGTGAACAAGCAAATCCAACTTCAATAAGAATCACAAGCTTAAAGATAAAATTCAAACACAATTGTTCTCAAAGACTCTCCAATGTGATCTCACAATGTTTTCTCTCTACTTACTGAGTTCTTTGAGTACTAGGCAAAAACATCTAAAAAATAACCTAAAAAATCTATTTAGAATAAGTAAAATACAAGCCCTAAACAAAGTAGGAGAACTGGTCGGCACGCCATACGAAAGGGGTTTACTTGCCATATTGCATTCCACGACCCGTAATCGAGGTCTCATACACATATGCGGGAAATTTAGACTTCAACTCTATTACACCCCTCTATGACTCTTAAAATGGTTTACAACTTATTAAGGGGTTTTATCTGATGAATCTTCAAAAATTCCCAATCTCTGATCCTCAGGGCATGAACCATCTTCTACAACTCATAAAACCATCCACGACTCATCTGCATGTTCATAGAATCAACTTCAAAAAATAACCCCTCACAGGAATTATTCATGAAACCACTTCGCGACCTGTAGAATAATCTATGACACATAAAGGGTCTCATATAGCAGCAAAGGTCAGCAACTTCTACACTTCTTTCCAACATCAAGGACAAACCTGTAATCCTGCCATCATAACACAAAGAACACATAAAACCAACTAACATCACATTGAGAACACATAAAATTCTAAGTTTTAAGCATCAAAAGTGTTGTATTTTGGTAGCGCATCAGTAATGAAGGAGTATAAACTAATTTAGGGGTCTCGTATAGGGGTCACATGGCCTGTACAAAGGCAAACGGACCATATGCCATTTCGTGATCCAATAATTAGAAAAATTCCCATTGATGAAGGTCTGAGGTGGTAATTCTATACTTAGAAAATTTCATGCCAACACCTATACAGAGCACCTCACGGTCCATGAGAGGTCACATGGACCATATGTCCTTCTATGATACTTTACTTAGAAAATTCTCCAATGACAAAGTTCTGAGATGGTGACGCTATACTTAGAAAGTTTTCACAACAGTGCCTATACGGAGTGCTTCACAACTCATGAAGAGCTAAACAGTTTGTGGGAGGTTCATGTGTGATGTGCCTTAGCAAAAATGTGGTTTTCAAGGCCAAGGCTCTATCACACAAGACACCACACGACCTATAAAGAGCGACACAGGCCGTGTGAGGTCTATGGGGTGTGAGACTTGGTCTTGAACTCCAAAGGTAAGGACAACACACTACACACAAAGCCAAGGGTCACCTCAAGGCCCCTCCACATAGACCATGGCGAGTCACACACTCGTTGAGGCTTCCTTAAGGTCCCACCTTGGTCTAAAACTTTCCGAAACCAAATTTTCAAACACCATTAAGGTCATAAAGAATTTGGGTCCTTACATTCATGCTAATCCTCCTCCCGGTAACATCCTCATTGCATGAGTCTAAAGTCTCATTTCCCCTAGAATTATTTGCTACTCGTTTATTGATTGTTTATGCTTCTATAGTGAAAGATATGTTATATATGCTTAAGAGGCTTGTTTGGTGTTCCTTTAAGTTACACATTTGTGTTGTCATGCCTAGGCGCTTGGCTTCATTAATAATAACCTTGGTATCAAGGAACTAGGTTTGTAAATTGTCCATGGAAATCCAACTCACTGCATTGAGTAGGCTTTTGTTCATGGTTGTGAAGTGCGCTACAGCTATGAATGAGAGGCTATGAGGCATTTTAGAAATTATGGTTCACTTATTCATACTCTGTGTCATGCTTTAGATTTGAAATAAGGTTTTCTGTCTCTAATGGACAGTCGTTTGCTCTTTCAGATCATGCCACTGAGATGAATGGCAAAAAGAGCTCCCACCCTTGAGAATAAACCAGCCCCTCCGGCCCCAAAAGCTCCCCAAGCGAAAGAAGAAGGACTTACCCATGCCAAGTATCGAAATGTGGTCACCCTATTGGCAAGGTTATGGCTAACTAGGGAGTTAAAGCTTCTCATACTCCTAACTTGGCTTCAAGGGTGAGGGACTTCACAAGGATAGCTCAAAGGTGGGAAAAGACCCCCAAGGGTTCATCGATTAAGTGTATAAAGTATTTTCTATCATGGGGGTATGTTCGGAAGAGAAAGAAAAATTAGCAGCCTACCAACTCAAGGGGCTTTCTCAAACATGATACAATCAATGAAAGATAAAGAGAGCTGATGATGAGCCTATTCCTTGGGAGGAATTCAAAGTTGTTTTCCTTGATCATTTCTTTCCAATTGAATTGAGGGAAGAAAAAATAACGGAGTTCATAAATCTCAAGCAAGGTTCAATGAGTGTTAGGGAATACTCCCTTAGATTCAATGATCTCTCAAAGTATGCCTTTCGCTTGGTTGCTGATGCTAGGGCAAAGATGCACAAGTTTGTTTCGGGTATGTCTGATTTGATCAAAGGGAATGTTGTATCGTCATGCTCATAGGGGATATGGACATATCTCAGCTTATTTACATATGCTGAGCAACTTAAAGGGGTAAAGCTTCGAAAGATGAGGAGCGAGAGTCTAAGAGGGCTCGTCTTGATGGAGACTTTCAAGTCATAAAGGGTGGTCACTTCCAATAAGGCCATAAATTTGGAGGCCAAAGGTCCTCCAATGCCCAAGGCCAAAGATTTGCTAATGATAGGGTTTCCAACCCTAAGGCTTAAGGTGGCAATGTGATGTGCTATTGAAATAAAACATTTTTGATGGATAAAACTCAGGATTTTGTGTGTTTCCAATGCGACATTTATGTTTTTTATGTGTTTTTATGTGTAGTTTTGCAGGAAACAAGGTTGGCATGACTTTAGAGAAAAATTGCAGAGTTTTCTGATTGTGGTGATTTACAAAACGCTCTACGAGTTGTAGGGCATTGTACAAGTCATAGATGTAGTTTCTTGACAAATTCCAATGAAGATTAGAGTATGAAGATCAGCTATGTGAGACCTCTATGCGAGTTGTAGAGCATTCTACGAGTTGTATAGATAAGTTTCATGAAAATTTCCATAGAGAGATAATTTGAAGTAGTTGAAGCCTACGAGTCTAAAGTACAAGTCATAAATCAGTTTACGAGTCATGAAGACGATTCATAGAAGTGAAGTCCAAGATCCCAAGAGCTGATTATTAGACCCCGATTACGACTCATAGAAGCCTCTACGAGTCATAAATAGTTTCATGTAGTCCGTTGACCAATTTTTCTATTTTATTAAGGAATTAATTGTAATTACTATAAATAGTATTTATAGGTCATTTTTCATAGAGAGCCATTAGTTTCATTGTAATTAGCGTTAGAAAACAATACTTAGAGAGAAAAATGAGAGAATACACTTTGTGAATTAATTTGATCTTCAAATCTTGTTATTCTCAATCAATTTTGGATTTGGTTGATTCTCAATTCAATTAGGTAATCATTTAATTATGTTTTCTGAATTCATGCTTTCTTTATCTACCCATAGCATGAGTAGTTAAATCCACAACTTGGGATTGTGGGAACTATGATGATCTAACCAAATAAACCCGGATAATTTGCAATTTTTGGAATGGGTATTTGTATGTATTAATCAATTCTCTTTGTTTTGCATATTTTCTAGTGGTGGCCAACATTAGAACTCGCCTAGTGTTACCTTCCCAATCAAGGTGGTAATGAATAGTAAAAGAGATTGATTAACAGGATTCGATGATGTGTTCTCGTCTAATCGACCGAACTAGGCCAAAGGGAGGTTGAATAGGACTATAGGTAATGGTTAGTATTGCATACTATAGAGATAGGTCAAGACACATAGTGAAATTCGCCTTTCATCTCTGACCAAAGGGCTTGGTGAACTCAAATTATCGTCCTGCAAGCTATACTTTAGTCGAAATTGGGTTATCCGGTGTTATTGAGTTCGTGAATCATGGGGAACGCAATACTCAAGTTACAATCTATTATTGATTCTCTTTTGGTATATTTAGTGTAGCTTGTTTTCTTATTGATTACTTTGAACTCCAAACCCCCTTTGGGGAATTGAGTTGATTAATTCTTTGAATTGCGTATTGGTGAATTGTTGTGAGTCTCCATATTCTTTGTGGGATTCAACCCTAATCTTGGTAAGGTTTTATATTTGACAACAACCACTTTATCCTCCAAAAGAGAGGTGTAACTTGGGCATAATCAAAGACTATGGTGCTGTTGAATTCACTAGTAATTATAATTCAAGTATTAATCCTTAGTTCCCTTGTATTTTACTTATGTTTTTGTTTTTGTCTTTATTTGTTTGCAGGGTATATTACTAGTGTATGCCCAACACTAGCAGTCAAGGCAATCCCTTATTTTCACTTGATCGAGAGATCCAAAGAATTACAAGAATGGCTCGAGAAAGTACCAACAATGTGGCCAATGCAGCTTTGAATTGGAACAACAATGATGATGATGGGAATAAGAACCCACCTCCTTTGGAGAATATACCACGACCTCGTGATTTCAATGACAATACTTATTGGTGGAATGAATATAGGTTGAATCCTATGGCTATGGATGTGACGGGAGCTATTGTGTCGCCATCACTACCAGCAGACAGTTCATAGTCTCTAGTGGGTTACTTCAGATGTTGCAGAGCCGTGGGCTATTTGTGGGCTTATCATAAGAGGATCCACATAGCCATTTGCACAATGTTTCATTTGTTTGCAAGAGTGTGATGGAAACACAGAATCTGTCTATGGATGTTTTGGGACTTTGTGTCTTCCCATTGTCTCTTACTGGTAGTGTTGTTTTATGGCTAGCTGAGCTCCCGCAGAATTCAATAGCTAGTTGGGCAGATTTGCAGAAGGCTCTTTTAGAGAGGTACTTCCCTAGATCGAAGAAGCTCAAATTAAAGGACCAGATCAATAACTTTGAGTAACTTCCTAGTGATTTGAAAAATACTACTTGGGAGTGGTAAACTAAATGTTTGAGGAGTGTCCTTGAGCACAAGAAAGTTGATGATGCCTTGGTGGTGATCTTCTACCTTGCCCATGATGAGAATAGTTAGGCTTATGCTGACACTATTATGGGGTGTATGTTTCTGGATCAACCATTTGCAAGGATTGCAAAGCGTATGAAGCAACTGGTCAAGACGAATCGTGCATAGGGGCAGCGAGATAGAGCTTCCACAAAG